>JAOWAW010050899.1:3062-17055 GCA_028565695.1 Nicola tetela | reverse complement strand
CAGCAGTCCTCCAACGCTTGAACTCTCAGTCAAGCCGCTTTCCAGAAGAGTGGCTTCTCTTTCTTCTTCTTCAACAAGTTTTGAGTATTCCTCTTCTAGAAAAGCAGTTCCTCTGTCCTCTGCTGCCATTTTCAACACTGTTCTTGTTTCCCGCGAATATAGAAAACAACACAAGTAGACTACTTGAAGAATATACCACGTGCACAGTCCATAGGACATGCATGTATACATGTGTGACGCACAACAATACACTTGGGGACTGTGCGGAGCATGTATGGACTGTCCATGGCATATGCAAGTACTACAGTTTTGCCACGGATGGTCAGGCCGGACAAGTTCTGTGGGGGAATTATGCATCGTGTGACAGGCTCCCTTAGTTCTGCCAGCACCACCCAATTCAGTTGCAAATCAGGCAAATGTGATTTTGTCATTGATGTTGTGAATTTTGCAGGGCTGGATTAAGCAGCCCCATGGTGCCTCGGTGCCAGGATTTGCATGTCCATGTATGTTGTCCAGAGCATTTGCAAAGGCCAGTATTGCCACTTCAATTGCTGGTCACCTTATGTATCAGCAGCTACAATATCAATGCCAAGTGTTACTAAGGCTAGGACTGCCAATACAAGTCTTCCTCACACAGGCACATACTCTACATGCACTGCATCATATATTCATATGGAAGACCTCTGCTGTCACCCATTTCAACATACTGCCATAGTGACGCAGTAGCTCTTTGAACAGCATTTGGTCAGCTCATTTGTTATAAGAAAATTTGCCTAATTCGGTATTCCTGCTTGATATAAGGAAATTTGCCCAATTTCTGTTTGGTATAAGGACTTGCCCATTTACTGTTCTATATAAGGAAATTTGGTATGAAAAAAATTGGGATGCCAATTAGCTTCTTTTAATTGTAAGTGTAACATACCCATGTATCAGAATCTCCTTTGGCCTAAATAGCCAAGACATCAGTGCATGTACACATGCACGCGGATGTACACAATAACCACTACTGAAGGTGTCCCAGGACACTTTCCATTTTCCATGAAAATGACAAATTTCCTTTTTTCTTCACAGTTTCGATCCTTAACAAAGCCAAAGGAAGAAAGAAAAGTGCCTGTTGTAAGGGAAGTTATGCCTTTTTACTCCACCTGAAGCTGTGCACTTCAACAGGAAGAACACTTGGAGATGCGCAGTAAAAATCTCACTTTTTCAGATCAAGGTGCTGATCAGACTGCACTGAATTTCCTTTTTATCCTTGATGGACATCAGCTAGGTGTGACTGAAAGTCAAAAACAAAGGGAGTTATGCACAATCCACAAAGTTTCTCATTGTTACAAATCCGTTAAGACTTACAATTGAGTAACCCTGTAATTTACACTCTCGTCAGGAACAGAATCAAGAACAGAAAGACACCACTGAAGCGAGCGGTAAATTTTCTGAAAATGACAAGAAAAAAATAGATAAAACTAGAATTCAGAGTAAAGAAACGGGAAAAAAAGGAAATTTACTGGTGTGGGCTCTCAGGGCATCACACCCACATAAGCTTAAGAAAAACGTACCATACCACTTGTTCAGAAGAAGAAGAAAAAAATAATAATACAAAAAATCAGGTGCAGTACATTAATCACATGAGGGTCAAAGTGCATGGGTGCATGCATGAGTGAGCCATCAACACTCATGTTACAAATGACCGTTTTTCTCTTCTGTCTACTCCCTGATTATCGACCTGTGAAAACCATGTAAACTCTTGTTTTTCATAAACCCATTTGTGTCTTCTCTAGATCAAGTGGAAGAAAATGTGGGCAATCAAGGGGAAAGTCCCCAAAATTGGTGCACCAAGCTAAAGTGAACAAAGTATGCAACAGACTTGGACTGACCAGGTTACATGCAAAATGCTTTCACTACACGACCATTAGAGGAAAATTTCGTAGCGCTCACCAAATAACACAGAGGCAATTCTAGTCAACCTTCTTACAAGTTGCAAACCTTGCAGCAACCTGTGGTAGGAAAACGAAACAACCAAGTTTTGCCAGCACATCAGCAGAGGTTGTACTTGTACATGTACTTGCAGTGTGCTGTTGTACGCAGGTTGGAAGCTTCGCTAGCTACGCGCTCATTATGGTTTCTAATGGCTAGCTCTTATAGCTTCAATCTTGCAGGCAAGCCAGTACCAGCGCTTGCACTACTTCAAGTGTGCGCAGACGCAGAATCGCTTAAGCAAGCTTGGACCATAAAGCTAGTGTTGCTGGACACCTTAACATGCAAGTTTAATATATAGAGTACGTAGAAATTGTCAATCCTACATAATGGTTGTTTTGCTGACTGCGAATTTGTCATTGGATTTCTTGCACTGTAGGATAAAGTGGCTGCATTCCAGTTGCTCGGCACGATGTACGTGAAGTACATCATCAACTTTCGTAAGATAGAGCAGTGCTATGATCAGGTCTGTTCATACTTAATTTTGTTGTAGCTGTACTATATTTAATTTCTTAATGAAACCGCGTGCCGACTTTCCTATGACACTGTCTGTTTAAAGGGAGGGGGATTAGTACCAAATGTGTGAAGTCCAGGCAAAGAGTGTCATTGAGGAGTGGGTGTTACAGCTATAGGTGACTTGCATAATTTTGGCCTGGGTTTGAGGAATGGGGGAAGTTTCGATGAGCTGTATTGTAGAAGGAATGGTGAAAGATCAAGAAGGGTTAGAAGAAAAGAGTCTAGAAGCTTTGGAGCCAAACATAGGCTTGAGTTGGACTGCAGGTGAACAGGCGTTATGTCTTTCACTAGTTTCGGTGTAAGCTACCTGACATGCCCTTTAGAAATTCAGTGTCTAGACACACAAAGACTTCCTCTACACATGCATTCTTCTTTCGTAGTCCTGTCAGAAAGGCAGGCAAGGCAGACCACGCATGCTCAGTTCATTTAGTGAATGCCATGTTAGAAACACATAAGTATATACTGAGATATAACAACACTACCCCTTTCAGATTTTTTGTTTTGAAAGAAGAAAAATCTAAGTCTCTTCAATTAAATGTTTAGGTAATTGAATTGTTCTAGATAATCTCCACAGACTGCTACTTGGTGTTTCCGTGGCAGAACCTTCATTTGTTGGCATCACTTAAGAAGAGTCGTCATTCTGAGGAAAGACCAAATTCCACAGCTGTCAGCTGATTTCCCTCTGGCGTAGCTTGTTCCTACTGAATTGCTTCTTTGTTTGATGCCACTGCAGAATCCCACTCACACAGCTGAGGTTGTACCTCCATTTCACTTTGCAGCTGATGTTGGTGATACAAAGATGGCAGTTCTGGTTCCAGTTGTTTCATTTGTGACTGTAGTGCCATCTGTGAAAATGGAATTGAATGTGAAGTTGTGAACGCAACTGATCACGATGCCATTTCCACACCACATCCCCATCGACTTGGATTTCATACGAATACGCACTGTTGACATGACCGACCACTGCGGGTACCCATCACGGACCCTGACCAAAGTTTAGAGCAAAATCTGCATCTTTAACTGAATAAGTTGCAGTTTCTTTCATTCCTTTCAGTACACCTTAACTTGTTGTTTAGTGCTAGAAGATCACAGTGCATTGTACCTTATTCTTGGTTGCCTGCCCATGAGTAACTCGCTTGGTAAATGACCAGTACTGGTTGGAGTCGCTTGGTAAGTAAGAAGGAACCGATTTAACTGATCTTGAAGACTCTTCCCAGTTGTACCCAACTCATTCATTTTGGCTTTGAACGACCCAACATACCATTCTGCCAACCCATTGGTAGTATGGTGTCCTGGAGCTGTTAGTGTATGAAGGATATCATTTTTCTCCAAAAACTGCTTGAACTCAGCACTGGTGAATTGAAACCCATTGTCTGAAACTAAGTGTTCAGGAAGACCAAACATTGAAAATAGATGTTGCAAAGCTTGGATCATGTTGCCCGTGGTAGCTTGCACCATAGGTATTACCTCAAGATGCTTTGAATATGCATCAACGACTACCAAGAACATTTTCCCAAGAAATGGTCCAGCAAAATTGATGTGAAGACATTTCCAAGGCCCATTTGCCCAGGTCCAGACCCCTGTCTTTGCATTTGGTTTCATTAAGGATACAGCATTGCTACCATCCAAGACTAGCTTTGCATGTATTTGTAGTTTCAACTCTATACCTTTACATATTTGTAATTTCAAGTCAATGATGCTGTACATCATTTTTTGTTTCAAGAGGTGTGTTGGTTAGTTCAGGCTGAAACTAGATACTTTTGTTCAGATTTTATCCATCCATATGTTGCCTGTAAAACTCTTGTTTCTTGATTCATTCATAGATTGTACATCCCCAGAAGCGGCGTGTGATTCGACATTTTCTAGATGGAGTTATGGGAAGGTAGGGGTTTTCTCTTGGATGTACGCACCATTCCATTTCTTTTTTCGAGTTTTTGTTGTTAGCAAGTGTGTGCTGCAACCGATGTCAATCTTTTTGACTAGTCTCAAATGTTCATCTTTGGTACGTTCTACAAAACACAGTATCAGATAGGTTAGGGAATTGATTTGTTGGAATCTGTGTTGTATTTGTCGAACACGTTTAACATATGGATTAGGGCTGGCCTAGACTGGCCTTAATTCTCAGGTTGGCAGATCTGTGCCATGATCAAGTACCCTATGTATCTGTATACACATATAGGTATGAATAAACTGTTCTGGCTTTTTCAAATGACTCAAAGGCCCCCGGTATCTTGTGCTGGAGTGTATCAGTGACTTCCGTCTTGCCAATCCCATACTCACCAGTGGCACTGAGTATGCTACTACTTCGCTGGTCAACTCAGTTGCCTCGAACTAATTGTTTCCTTCCAAAGAATGTTCCATTCTACTGCGCTTACCTGCAAAGTTGCCATGGGAAAAGTAAATTATTAACAGCCACGACATCCCTGTACAAATTGCCAAAATCAGGCAGTCCCTGCCACAAGTTTTTTTTTTCAGGATGCGTGTGCACATCAGCACAATTTCCACAGCATCAAGTTTGATCAGTTACTCTGTGCTGCACAATGTGTTGTCTATCCAGCAATGTGCATGGGTAGCCATGTGGCATCATGACCAGTGAGTTGGCAAGTTGGTTATGGATCTATGCAACTTCGCACCATAAAAACCTGTATTTTACTGCCTGAAAGAGATCTCTCACACATCTTGGCTGTGATTTCTACGGAGAATGCAGCGTGCAATCTGACAGAAACTGGCATGTCCGTAACTGACAGGTGTCTGTACTTCCCAGGGCCTAGCTTAATTCATTCTTATAAACCGTGTGGATCGTGGAATGGTAACTGCATTATTCAAATGGCTGTAATTCTCAACTACCCAAAAGGCACACGTAGATTAACTTCAGGCAGGCCCATACTTGAGGTGACCTTGGGGAAATGGAAAAGCTCTGGGGAAAGTGAGTTTTCTTTTCTCATTGAACTTTGCTAAGAGCTTTTTGCTCTGCCATGTGGCACACCTTTCTGCTGGTTTCCGGAACAGTTCCTGGCTGTGTTGATTTTGCCTTCATACTCTAATGTTTTTCTAACATTGGGTTCATCATGTCCCAGTTTTCAAGTTCAGCGAATGCATAGTGTTTCTGGTCCAACTGCCTGAAAAGACACAGTATAGGCTGTTCCAATGACTAAACCAGCCCCACACAAAGCCATCTCAACAATGGTCAACAAACTGAATACTGAAAAGTGACACACAGAGAAGGTATTTCCTGCAGGTGGTTACTAAGTTGGGCCTACCACACTGCAAGTGTTCCAGATTTATGGTGATTTATGCCTTGGCATGCCTCTTTCTTGACTGCCATAGCTTGCCATTGACCGCAGTATACATGTACATGGTAGACGATGGAGTCGTAGACTGAGAGTACAATCACATAACGACCACAACGCCCTAACCACTGCCGGCATTTGAGTTGATCCTGATCAGCCTCCATTGTACTAAAATAATAGTTAAAGTGGGTGAAGAAGTGCCTGCTTTTGAAGTCATTGAATTCGAAGACAACCACAGTAAAAGTGGCAGGAAAGGTGCTTGATTCACACTAGGTTAAAGCTACCATGTACTGGCTGTCAATGATCCTGTCCTACTTGTTTGCAGTCTACCAACTCTCAGCAAATGTTGGTGCAACTAACTCTGCCAAAGACTCGCACTGGAACCTATAGAACTCAAAAAGATACATTGTTCATTTTCCTTCTTCCCCTCAGTCCCAAACAGGCACAAAAGCCATATTATACGGTATATGGGAGTCCACAAATGGCTGTACATGGCTTGGCCATGCATACTGTGTATATGGAGTGTGGCTTGGACTCGATCAAGCCTGCGCAGGCAGCAAGATTTGATATCTCAGCAAATCACGATAAACATCATGCGAAATGCATGCATAATACTGGTAGCTGCCATGACAGTTCCATGCATAATACTGGTAACCACCATGACAGTTCCATGCATAATACTGGTAACCACTATGACAGTTATGCTTTCTTAATACTGGTAGGCAGCATGACAGTTATGCATGCATAATACTGGTAGCTGCCATGACAGTTCCATGCATAATACTGGTAGCCGCCATGACAGTTATGCATGCATAATACTGGTAGACGCCATGATAGTTATGCGTGCATAATACTGGTAGCCGCCATGACAATTATGCATGCATAATACTGGTAGCCACCATGACAGTTCCATGCATAATGCTGGTAGCTGCCATGACAGTTATGCATGCATAATACTAGTAGCTGCCATGACAGTTATGTGTGCATACTACTGGTAGCCACCATGACAGTTCCATGCATAATACTGGTAGCCGCCACAACAGTTCCATGCATAATACTGGTAGCCGCCATGACAGTTATGCATGCATAGTACTAGTAGCTGCCATGACAATTATGCATGCATAATACTGGTAGCCACCATGACAGTTCCATGCATAATACTGGTAGCCGCCATGACCTTTTCATGCATAATACTGGTGGGTGCCATGACAGTTATGCATGCATAATACTGGTAGGCGCCATGGCAGTTATGCATGCATAATACTGGTAGCCACCATGACAATTCCTCAGACCTGTGCCTGAACTTATTCTACCTAAGGGACAGGTTTTACAGTATGTTCTTTTCTAGGTGGATAGCCAAATCCTTATTTGATTGGTCATTGATAGTAAAGCAGATCATGTGGACTGAACTTCTAACCTCATTCTAAGCATTTTAGCTCAAGGGTGGATGTTGGTTCTCTTTGTACCAGCTAGCAGGCTCCCTTAATTAATCCTTTACTTAAATGTCTTGGACAAGTGATCAATTGCTCTGGTGCTCTTCCAGTCTACTTTATAATCCATTCACGGTGTGCACTGTTTTGGTACAGCTGATTTTATCCTCTTCATAGAGCTGTTTTCAATTATCTCTTCCTTATATGCACATTCTGATGCTCATACTTTATTTGGTTGGTATACAATGCTGCATCTTGCCATGAAACCTTAATCCACAATCATAAAAAAACTAGTTGGTGTTTATGACTGATGGTGTTAGTTAACATTGTTCTCTTAAGTGAAACACTCCTGGTCTTCATTTTTTCTTAACTCTTTGTTCACCTGCTCTCTTGAGGGGCCAACACACCAATGTTCATAGTTGTCACAATTCCATGGTCAGTAGAGTTATCTGATGTTTCTTTTTCTGCATTTTTGCTCTTTGCAGAATTCTGGAGCTCAAGAACGAAATGGTCAACTTGGAATTTTCAGAGTTTCATTTCTTTGATGACATTTTACTGGACCTCAAACTTACACCAGTAAGTGCAGAGAGCAGGTGTCAAGAGGACAGACAAAGAGAGACAGAAAATGGTGTGGGAAGAGAAGAATGGAGAAATTTATCAACTAAGCTTAGATGACCGGCTCTTAATAAGCTGACTTGAAACATGTTTAACATTCTTCTTGCCATCTGTATGTATCATAGGCAGACCTTGAAATGCCGATTCCACATTACTTCACTATGGGCGATGCTGCCCCAGTGATTCAGGAGCGTGAGAAGAAACTGGCGGCACTGATTTCCAAGCTGGCTCCACAGGATAAAGCTACTGTGACAGTATGTGCATGATGTGGTTAATTGCTATCAGTGGTGAAGCAATGCATGTCCTATTGCAAACCTGGAAATTTTTGTAACAGTTTAATTTCGTAAATCTTCAAAAGTTGTATTTCATAAGCATTTTATATTCGTAAAAACAAAATTTCCATGCAAAAAAATTCTTGAGACCGTGTGCCACCCTGCTGCACAGTACTATAGTACTGTAGTATTATTGATGCATCGCTGCGATCGATGCCACACCTGCGTAGTAATAGACTAGTACTGTACTCGAGTCCTTCAGTTCTCCAGCGTTGCTTGCTGGTCAGATACTTCTACCTAAGCATGGCTACTTTGCTAAACTGGCTGTCGAAGGAAAACAAGCCAAAGACAGCGTCGACACCGCTGTTGCCAGACCCTAGTCCAATCGAGTCAGGTGCCAGTAAAGATGCAGATGACATCGCGATCACCAACAATGTGGTAGATGCTGTTGTAAAAGCAGGTCCATCTTCAAGGAAGCAGAAACAGGACAGCTATGCCTTCTGCAGTGCAGAAACTCGGGCTAAGATTGCATGCTCTACTGAAGGAGTCGGCATCACAAAAACTGCGAGGAAGTTCTTGACAATCCTTGGCCACAATGTATGCACATCCAACTGTGCAAATGATTTGGGCTGACCTGCGGTGTCGACTGAAGGCCAATTTGCAACTGGATGCGACCTTTGTGGCAAGCCTCCCTACAGGACAGCGCAGACACCCTCTGCTTCTTGGAAAAGAACTCCATGACCGCGTAATGAAGTACATCAGAGTGGTTTGGGAGAGTGGTGGGGTTGTAAACAGAAAGATCCCTGTTGCAAGTGCTATTGGCATGGTCAAGGTACACCATCCTCCCTAGCTCAAAGAGCACAGAGGTTCTGTAGACTTACTGGGATCCACAGGTCATTTGTGGGCTGAATCTTTCTTTTTGCGTGCACGCATGGGCAAGCAGAAGTCAATAAAGGCGGCCAAAAAACTTCTAGAGAATTTTGCAGCTCAGAATGAAGTGTACATTTCCAAAATTACAGCCACAGCTGTGAAGTACAACATACCGGATGACCTGATCATCAACATTGATGAAACTCCTGTTCGAATTGTGCCTGTGGATAAGTGGACAATGGATTATGATGGCATAAAGCAGGTTCCAGTCACCGGGCAAGAAGATAAGTGTGAAATTACAGCTGTGCTCGCCTGCTCTGTCAATGGCACGATGCTGACTCCACAACTCCTGTACGGGGGCAAAGCTGAGCACTGTCACCCAAGGGTGGAGTTCCCCACAGGATGGGATGTGTGGCACAACGAGAGCCGCTGGTCAATTCATCTGACGTTTTCCAGGCATTGTTCTGAAGTCCTGTCACCATGGAGAGAATGGTTGATCAAGGAGCTGCAGCTGCTCCCCAAGCAGAAGGCTCTGATTGTCATGGATGTTTACAAGGCTCATTCAACACCCAATGTTTGAGAGATCTTCGAGGACAACAGCTGGTTAGTGGAGTGGGTGACAGCTATCTGTACTGCAGAGCTGCAACCATTGCTGTGCATCAACACCCCCTTCAAGCAGTACATCAAAGATCAGTTTACAAAGTGGTATGCTGATCAAGTATTTCAAGCAATGAAGGCTCACAAGGATGATGTAAAAGCTGCTGTTGAAGCAGTGAAGCCAGACCTCCGTCTATTGGTGCTGAAACTGTTCAATGCCCAGTGGGTGATGAACAGCTATGCCACCATCCAGCAAAAGGCTTCCTTGATTCAGAAGACATGGAGCCATGCAGGGATCACAACAAAACTTGCAAAAGCTAGACGTGTAAGAGCTGCTCTACAGATCAACACCAAGCCAACAGGATTGACTGGCAAAGAACAAAAGGTCAAGGTGGAGCCAGCAGATGTGAAGGAGGATGAGCAGCAGTCATTTGGTGGGTCCATCACTCAGACTGATTGTTGGTGGGAACGTGTGGAGCACATAAATGCAGGCTGTGTTCGTGAATATTACTTTCCTGCAGAAATTTGTCAGTCTCGTGCTGAATTCACTTTGTGTAATATAGCCGCAAGACTACTGTATCACTGATGAGAAGACTAGAGCAGTAAGTACTGCACTTGGTCTCTTGAACTGCCTGATGTTGGACTGTGCTAAATGTAAAAATTACTACATTTCAGTAGTAGTACTTCATTTCATGAATCTGTACAGTGGAAAGCGTTACCTGCTGCTGTCCGCCATTCACCCTCTCGAGTCATCTTACTTTTCACCAGAACTGTATGTCTTTTCCAAGTTGCCCTGTAACAGGACTACTAGTATCTACTCTGTAGTGTCATTATATATAGTTAAACAAATGCACAAATCGTGATACTAGTGATGTGGGAAAAAGGAGTGAGCATAAAATTTTAATGAACATTTTGTTTTAATAAATCTACCATCTTTACGAAATTTACGAAAATAAAATGCTTGCGAAAATTTCCAGGTTTACAGTACATGAACATCATTATAGTGATGGAATCTATATTATACCATAAACCAGTATTTATGCTGTTTACTGCATGCAGTATATATGTGTGCATTATGCAGCAGCCATGCCAATAGTGATTATGTACAATATTGTCCTCTACTCAGTGTATGGTGCTTACATAGCATAGGCATTTTGCATCAGCCAGTATGATGAAGAAATTATGCCCCCTCCCTCCCCCCTCCCCCAGATTTAAAATGGAACTGATTGGCTAAAAAGAAGACTGGAGTTGTCTTCTTTTGCATACTTGATTCTCCGCAGCATTTCTTTCTCTTGTCTCTCTCACCCACTCCCACCCTCTCTTCTCTACTGATGCCTGTTTCTGTGCTAGTGCTGCAATGAATAGCAATTTGTACAAACGAATATTCTTATGAATACCGAGGTAACAAGCGAACGAATATTCTATTATTCCACCCCCACCCCCACCACACCTCTTCCCTAGCATTGTCACTTTAATTGCTGTTCGTATTTTTCCATGGCAGCCTTTCAGTATAAGCACCAGTGTGAGATGGCGGTGAGTTGACAACAAGATGCTTTCTCTCTAGAGATGTTCATGCATTGAACTCGTCGTTGAACCATTGAATATCAAACGTTTGTTGCAAAGCTTGCACTGAACGTGCTCGCCTCCATCTACTTTCACGAAGCTTTTCCAGACAGCACTGACACTCTGCTCATGCAGCCATACTGGCTTGGTAGGAGGAGAACAGAGAACTGAATGCCAGCACCAATCTCAGGATATGAGAAGAACCTGACTGACAAAACCTACCAGGTTTGCTTTTCTGTGAACACACAACAATCTGCCTACGTGGTGCTGGTGGAAGCAAGTGAACAGCTGTGCACTGTGCGCAGCTGATACGATCATGCGCATATGCATAGCAGCGCTACAGTTTGAACTGAAAGTTGAAGGAACTCTATCATGATTGTGCAGGTGTACAGCAGGCTAGACTGTGCGCACATGTGACTGTGCAGCTGTGCACGTGCATGCTCACGGGTAGAATGTAGTCGCGATTATGATCGATGTGTGCATATGCACATGTAGATAGCTAACATGTGTGACATTGCAGTTTCTTGAGTAGTCAATTCAAAATTTCTGTGTTCAAATATTCACCAAAGTTGTCCAAATTGATTATATTCGAATATTTGCTGCAGCACTATTCTGTGCTCTGTGGTTTTTGCATGAGAATTTTTCCTGTCTCTGTGTTCTGTTTTGTTGTTGTTTGCATCTCTGGAGCTTGTATTTATTTGTACTTTCCTTTAGACAGAGAAGGAAGAAGCAAAGATGTCGTTGGATGAGGCTATTCGGATTGTACAGGTAAGGCCATTGTTTACAGTCATGCTTCCCTAGGCCTTTGGGCATATACACAGGTAGTTTATAACTGTACTGTACTTAACTAAGCACCTGCTGCAAAACATCAAGATCAATAGAATTTCATCTGTTGAAAACTTCATTAGAAACTTAGAGTTTTTTTTCTGTTGTAACATCATAAGTTGTACAAGTGTTGTTTGCAATAAATCTGAACACGGTTTTTGCGTAATATGAAGCTGTAGCAATGACATACATTTAAATCATCTTTTGCTCAGCAGGTGTGTGTGGGACAAATACCAATGTAGTCTGTGTACTCACAAGTGATGACTGTACAAGTATATCTACCACATTGGAATAGCATTACCAAATTGTCCAAGCTCCTGGTCCTTCATCCTTATAGTAACTGTTCTTCCAGCCAGCTGGAATTATCTCACTCACCAAGCTTGCCCTCTTTGAGTTAAAACCAGCATTGTGCCATTTCTGTTTGTTATGTTTCAGTATTGGTGTTCACAGTTTCCTTTTCTGGGCACTCACATGCATCTGTATGGTTAAAATGAGGGATGATATTATTTGTTATGTAGTGATAAACTGAGAAAATCAGGTGCAAGAAAAGTGCTTTTTTTCTGTTTAGATTCTTTCAAGTAATTTTGGAGGAAAGGAACTCTACTGTTAACATATGACTGTTCAGCTGCTTGCATTTTTGCTTCTGATATGGTTGTGGGCTGCTATATAGATTCATGAGCGAGCACGTCAAGGACGGCTGCGTGCGAAGTTTATGAGAGAAATCAGGCAAGTAGTGGACATTTTGTTGCTTGTAAAATGGAGGCCATTTGAACATTGTTGTTGGTTGCCCATCTGGTATAAGCTTTTTGTTTTTGTTGTAAGCTATTTTTTCTTTTTTTTTGCATGTATGCCTTGTTACCCATGGTCATAGGCTCTTAATGTTAATGGCCTTAATTTTGCTTTTTGTATTGAAATGGGTAACCTGCTAAGTTTGCAGTGAAAATGAAAATGAATATGTGTTTTGTGTATGTTTTTTTTGTGTGCATGTACACACACGTGCATACTGTGTCTGTGTGTATGACACATCTAGTGGACTACTTCCTGAGAATATTCAACTTCGTGCAACTTACATCTGCCCATTCTATTCAGGAAGCAAGAAGAACGTGAAAGACTCAACTCTGACAGAGGAGCACCAACCTTGGATCCTGATGCAGCAGCAACTCGTCTTCAAAAAGTGAATGGTTTATTTGTTTGCATCTGTTTTGACATGCTCAATTCAATGCTGACAAGAAGAAGAAGTCTTTTCAACTAGAAGTAAAACAATGCCGTGGCAATGCTCATGCTCAGTCTTTGGAGACCTCATTAGATCAGCGTGACCAGGCTAGAGTACCATTCAATGGTGTGTATAGGCCTACAATAACCACATGCACCAGTATTCAAGTGCCTGTTAGGCAGGCACACATAGCCTTCAAGGAAAGCATGATCCTGACCAGGTTATTACAATCATGACACCATCCCAACTCACTGATCATAAGAAAGTAGCGCTGACACTGGACCAGAGGAAAGGAAAAACTCAGGCAGCGCAACTGCGGAGCAAACCTGGGGCCTTTCATTCCTTGAGGATTTATCTGCATAAACCCATACACTGCATGGTGCCAGTTGTTGTTGGACTAGTAGTCTAGCTGCCACATTGCAGTCACCTGGCAATGCAGCACTAGCATTGGTACTAGAGGGTGGATTGTTCATGCAGTGATGGCTGGGGCGTGATAGCTCAGTGATTAGAGCATTTGTGCACAATACGAAAGGACCTGTGTTTGATCCCCAGTTGCGGTTCCCGGTTTTTCTTTTCCTCTGGTCCGGTGTCAGTGCTTATTGGTGAGTTGGAATGGTGACACAGCCTTATTCAGTGGTGTTGATGTCATTTGTAACTATAAATAGTTTTGCTCATTGGTAGGGAATGTGATATGTGGAGATAGATAGATGGATAGAGAGAGAGGGAGAGAGAGACAGACAGACAGACAGACAGACAGACAGACAGACAGACAGAGGGAGAGAGAGAGACAGACAGACAGACAGAGACTGAGATCTGAGGCACTGAGGT
>JAOWAW010050788.1:0-17057 GCA_028565695.1 Nicola tetela | reverse complement strand
ATCCTCACCAGTCCCACCTTCACCAATTCCCTCAATGCACTTTCCGTTTCTACCAGTCTCAAATGAAAATGAAATCCAAGCAAGTCAATAAACCACCGTGGAACACCACTTGATGGTAGGACACTAATTGCGAAGCAAAGTAACAAACTCGAGCACTTTCGAGATATGAAGTCCACAGCGAAATTCACAACATGATAAAATCCCCGAACATGAACTCGTCCGGCTGCTTTCTGGTCCTCAACTGATCGTCCAATTGTCTTGTCCATCCACTGAATGACCATGGCTGAGAAATCACTTCCTAGTAAGTCTTTGCGAGAAACAATTTGGTAGGCAAATAGTCGAACAGCTAATGGATTGTTCTTCAACTTCTCCTCAAAGAAAGTTGAAATTGCTATCTTGATTCCCTTTGTGATTTCCTGAAAAACAGCTTTTTGGTCACACTCACTGAACACTTGCTCCATCAATTGAAGACACTCACTTGAAGACAGTTCTTTCACTGGGACAGAGGTCACTTGACTGGGTATGAGGTTTTCCTTTACCCAATCAATATCAGTTAGGCTTGTAAAGATAACGAAATGTTTTGTGTTCTTTACTAGCGATAGAATTTGTCTTGGTTTGTAAACGTCTTCAAAAATCAGAAGGAAACGTTCTTTTGAGTCGGCAAGAACTTGTTTGAGCGTGTGTTTCCCTCTTTTAGAAAAGCATTCAGTTGTGAGGAAAAATTCAACATCTTCTTGAAGGCTTTCCTGTGAGGATGCCTGAAATATATGTTGCCTCGATACAGAACCACTCAACTCACCAGCTAAAGCTCTCACAAGCGCTGTCTTCCCAATTCCTTGAGGACCATGGAAGAGAAGACTATGGCCTGCTACGGGTTTCTCATCATTACTCATGTCAGCCAGAAGAAAAGATTTCAACTTCATCAAGATTTCTTCCCTACCGATAAGGCGGCGGGGATATGAGTAGAACAATCGCATTCTGTTTGGACACATAGGGTTTTCTGGTTTTTGGATTTGGATGGTAAAACATTTTTCCTTTCGGCATTTGTTAGGCATACTGGTAAATTTAGAGTGTGTTCCAAGGATCCTCAAAGATGACAAAATCTCGGAGAGCTCATTGGTGCATTGAGTATGACCAGAACAAGCAGACAGTATATTTTGAGCTGCTTGCACACATGACAATGCATCCGTGACAGTAAACACCTCTCCGTGAGCTAGAGCATTACGTCGACGTCTGAGTTTGTCAATGTTCAACTTTAGTTTGTTGTATGGCATCTTATTGGCCTGAAAGGCACAGCTGTTGAGGGAAGGAGTGCTTTTAGTAAGTGTCAGTTTCCTCAGTAATTCTTTCAAATCAGGCTGTTTACATATGGGATCCGTCTTTTTTTGATTGAGTTCGTTGAAGATACTTGGGTTAGTCTTTTTGAGAATTGTTGTCAATTTTTCTTCCATGTAGGAGAATGAACGTAGAAGGAGAGCGTTGATGGTTTCTTCACAAGTCAAACAAGTTGAGGAGGGAGTCAAGGGTATCTGTGAATCGACAAACTCACTTTTTTGACAGGATGGTATTGTTTTGCTAGGTGAGAGTTGTGTACCTTCTCTCCGCAGTCTTTTGCAAATCTGCCAGCGAAGAAAAGAAGGAAAAAATAGTGAGGATTATGTTCTTGTCGTTTCTTTTCAGTTACCATGTCCTGAAGGGAAAAACTTAAAACTGGTTCACTCCTGTCACGGATACCACTAGCTTTAACTGCTGGCTTGGCAGCAGTATTTAGCAGCAATAAATTTACCTAAACCCCCTTCAAACTATTTTCTGGCTCATAGAAAAGAATGAGGAATCACCAGAGTCATATGAAAGGCCAGAGAAACAGATCACAGTGACGGCTTGGCCAATTTTCAAAGGTTAAAGGACACCAAAACTTTGAAAGGTGAAAGAATACTTGATCACGGTTGAAAGGCTATCGTGGATAATTCTGCCATTCATAATTCACATAATTCACATCCCTACTCACCACCAATGTCTCTTCAAGCTCAGCTTTTGGAAAGACCGCTGATTGACCACTTGATAACCTCCTCAATAGTCTGTCCAAACAGAATAGACAGCGAAAAGATTCCTCAAATGATACCTTAACTCCGTGAAAAAGAAATGTCCTTGTCTGGGATATGCAGTCCATATCCATTGCGATACTTTGAAAGTAGACGCCAAATGTTCCCTCTGCTTGAACGTGTTGACGCGTAGAGAAGACTTGTTCAATCTTATCCATCATTACCTCCATAATGACATACATATCATGGCGGAGAGCTTGTGGAGACTTTCTTAATCGACGTCTCATGTTTTGTGTAAGACTCTCGGCGGCCGCGTGAAACCATCCTTCTTGTCCGTAAGAAGTCATGAGAACATTCTTCAGGTGTTTCCCGAGGGCAGGAGCGACGAGCTTGAGACTTCGCAGGAGGAGAACGTGACCAACTTCCTCCAAAGACAGCTCCGCGCAAAGTTGTGGTGCGGTGTTTTCAGCGGCCTTCCCGCGGACTTTTAATTCTTCCTGTTCGGTCATGGCTATCTTTCTGTCCGTCTTTATTGGAAATTCGATTACGCTTTGACTCTGTAGCGACGACTCTCGTGGTGTTGAGTGATCAAGCGTGATTTTGGGTTATATGCGTTCTTCTAAGGCCCGCAGGTTGACTCCACCTGTTACGTGCTATCCGCAATGACTTCAGTAGAAGGCAATTCATAGTAAGCGAGGAGTGACGAAATGTTCAAGGCATGGTGTCATCAGTAGGTGAACGGAGGATCTAGCCTAGGAAGTGATATGTCGGAGTTAATGACGTCACTCCTTCTCAAATTGACGTCCGCCTACGCACTGCAAATCGAAACATGCTATCCCAGTAAGCGATATGGCAAATTGACATCCACCTACGCATTGCGAATATAGAATCATAAAAAAAGATGATGGAGAATCTGCCCGGTATAGCTGGGCTGTGCTGCGGATGTGTGCAAAGATAGCAGATCAAATCAGCCGGTATTTTTCCAATTCTGCCTGGTGATCTAGAAGATTCTTTTCTGCTAGATCATCCCAGAAGAGATGAGAGTTTGAGCGCAATGTTTTAGTACGGGTAAGTGACCTGTCCTGATCACGCCCATTGCGTCAGATGTTTCCGCAGAGTACAGCACTATCAGTCATTCATTCATTTCGAACTGTCCTTGAGTACACCGGGCCAGCCGCCGATGCCATTGCTTTGACTCCACCTGTTACGTGCTATCCCCAATGATTTAGTAGAAGGCAATTCATAGTAAGCGAGGAGTGACGTAATGTTTAAGGCATGGTGTCATCAGTAGATGAACGGGGGATCTAGCCTAGGAAGTGATATGGCGGAGCTAATGACGTCACTCCTTCTCCAATTGACGTCCGTCTACGCATTGCTGATCGAAGCATACAGTGCATGCGTGTACATGAAGATGGTGGGGAATCTGCCCAGGAGGGCTGTGCTGTCGACTTGCTCAGGTTGACTCCAGCTGTACTGTAGCTGTTACCTGCTATCCCCAATTGCGTCAGTACAAGACAAGTATATGTAATGGTAAGTGAGGAGTGACGTCATGTTGAAGACATGGTGTCATCAGTTGGTGAACGGAGGATCAATCCCAGTATTGGCAGTAAGCGATATGGCGGTGTTAATAACATCCCTCGTTCTCAAATTGACATCCGACCACGCATTGCGAATAGAAAGCATAATAAATACATGGTAGAGAATCTGGCGGTAGAGCTGTGCTGTGGATGTGCGGCCGGAAAGATAGCAGACCAAATCAGTTGGCATTTTTCCAGTTCGGCCTAGTGAGCTAAGGATTCTTTTCTGCTAGATCAATCCAGAAGAGATGAGAGTGGTAGCGCACTGTTTTAGTACGGATAAGTGGCCTGTCCTGATCACGGCCATTGCGTCTGATGTTTCCGTAGGGTACAGCACTATGAGTCTTTCACTCGTTTTGAACTGTCCTTGAATAGGCCAGGCCGGCCTGGGATACTTCCCTCAAAGCCGATGCCATTGCTTTGGAAAGAATTGCTGGTGGGCGAGCGATTCTTCACACTTCAGTCTCTGGTCGACCTTTTACAATTAATACAATAACAAAGATCATTTACCGCTGGAGCTCAACACAAACGCGTATAAAGTAAAAATGCACTTCTGTGAGATACCGCAATCTCACTTAGCGACAGAGTCAGACTACTATGTATAACAGAAGTTTATAATCGTACTAGCTTATTATCATTTCCTTTTGCTCTCCTTTTACTCTTCCCTAGGCTATACCCATTTGCCTCTCATGCTATACTGATTGATTCCCCTACTTTTCCTTCTATTTTCTTATGATTTGGAGCTCCCTCTCACTGGCCTTGGGCCATTCATAGAGGGTAATAAAGAATAGAATGGAATAGAATAGACTACGAGACTGAAGTGTATCGTGTCTGGTGTCGGCGGTAGCCGATTACCTTCAGGCGTTGTTTCCGGAAGGATGTTTAAGGAGCGTCAGTTCACAGACCGGCTCAGATCTAATTCATAGTCAAAACAAGAAAGAAGACACGTTTCCGGAAAACCGACGGATATGAGGCTATGTTGCAGCCACCAGCGCAGATTTCCTGTACTCTCAGTCTGTCATCACAACAAACTCATTTGCGATGAAGAAGAAGCGCGTTGTCGTTCAGAAGGCTAATATTAGAAAGACACAACCATACTTTCGAGCTTTGCACCAAAACATGACATGCGTTTGTTTCGTGATGCCTCCACCCGGTGCCGCCTCTTCTTCTTTTCCCTCAGCAGTCGCTGACGTCATGACATTGACAAGAAGAACATACACCGGTACTAGCGTTTCCAGCTTTCGGCGAGGAAAAAAGAAAAACTCTCATGGTGATTGTGCCGCATTGTAGAGTTAACATGTCTGCCGCTGAGTAAAGTTTTATATATTGACAATCGATTAACTCTGAAACTTTGAATTAGGTGCAGCGTTCACCGGAAGTGAGGCGCGTCGCACTACGTTTAATCTGCCGACTGATGGCCTTTCCGACGAACTTTTTTGGGTATCCATTACGCATCATGACCTTAATGCGACTAAGCTCAGTATTCACGCCCTCACCGCGATAGTATCAGTATCTCTAGCTTTCTGCACTCCCTTTTCTTTCAAATGACTGATGAAGGCTATGGCATTACTGACGAAACGTCCTATGAAAGAGAATTTCTTGTGACTGGTGTGCTGGGAAATCCTCTTCATGTTACCTTCCTTGATGTTCAGCGACAGATAGCAGGAGGTACGCAGAATATCAAATCGATCAACATTTAAAAACGAGGGAAAGTGCTCGTAAGTACTTTCAAACAGTCAGAAGTTAGAATTCGGTAACACTCTGTCCGTGAAAGCAATTGCCACCCCCGGTTAGCTTCCATTCCTTCAACCAGGAAACAAAAAGGCCGTTCTCATCAGGCATTTCTTGCCCTAACGACGGACGAGCACGTACCCCGAGCTTGAGATTCACGTGACTATAGGCGAAAACGTTCCTTCGCACCACGAGAGCTCTCCCAAGCGTAGTAAACGAAAGACATGTCGCATTCTGTCAACTCGTCAATTCAAACATTATATACTTTGATGGCTACGGCACCCATTCGACAATCTTTCGCAAGCAAGTTATCAATGCTCTATCAACATGTGATGCTGCTGGGAATTAAAAAAAAGTCCACTTGTAACACAAGCAATGCACGAGAGGACTTATGAGTACAAGTAATTATGACAATTTTGCACTCCTTCGCGGGGGAGGAAACGTTTCAGAGGCGATCGCTCTCTAAAATGTCCAAACCGACAGACGTGGCCAGGTCATTCCGTTTTTCTTTCCGCCCTCCGGGAGAACCAGGTCCAATTTGTTTGTCAAGGAGCAGCACGGAGCGCTCGTCATATATCAGCTGATTCTAGCAGGCCATGATCCAGTTCGGCAGTGCAGTTCAACCAGCTTGGTGAGTGGATCGCCTGCACATAAGGAGAAAGATGGCCGACTCATTGCGAGGCATACGATGCCCATATGCATCCGTTGATTAGCAAACACCGGTAGTCGAGTCAATTACACTCGAAGCTGGCGCTTTGCAGAGGCACTCCTTTTCAAGGCAGTCCATCTGACTGGGAGCCGAATCAACAATGCCTATGAACTTTCCCTACCGTTTTCAGGCTAGCTGGTGTTACAATAGCAAAGGTGATCTAAACCCGCCTTAGCCCCAACAACAAAAAAATAACAAAGTGTGAAAAGCTTCATCGAAAAGAAAGCACCGATGGAGTATGTGGCGGTTATTCTCTGCGTGTGCCAGCTGCTCGTTGGTGCAACTTTCACTCAAAGCATCTCGTCATCAACCAGCTCCGTTACCGCTTATATCGGACCGTGTAACGCGGTAGACGTATGCACAGACTTCGACGACGACGTCGACGTACTTATTGGGGCTGTGCTGCCCATTCGCGGAAAGCAGGATTCTAACAAATGCGTCGACGAAATCGCATTTACAGGCCTCTTCTGCTGGCAAGCAGCGGAAGTTATTCGTTGGGCTGTGGATGCGATCAACGCCAACCAGTCTGTACTGAAAGGCGTTCGACTTGGCTATCACATCAGAGATAACTGTGCTATGTCAAGGATAGCTCTTAAAGAAGCTCTTTCTTTTATCTCGACTGATCGCTGTGAAAACGGCCCGCGGAATGCAACAGATGGGCCTCGCAGCGGCCGTTCCCGGGGTTTCTTTCGACCCACTGTGGGAATAATTGGCGCCGCATATAGTAGCATATCACAGCCGCTCACCTCCCTTCTCCGATTGTTCAGTATTCCTCTTGTGAGCCCTATCTCTACGTCACCTGCTCTTGACGACAAATCGCTATATCCTTTCTTCTTCCGCACAATTCAGTCAGACGCTTTGCAAGCGAAGGCGTTGGTGGCGCTGGCCGTACGCAACGAATGGCGTTATATTTCCGTCATACACTCAACAGACTCTTATGGTACTTTCGGTGCGCGAGAGTTTCGGAAAGAAGCCCTCCGATGTGGAATTTGCATTGCCTACGAGAAAGGCCTTCATCCGGTGGCATCTCGACTACACGGAGAACGTCCTCGTGAGCAGTACAAACAGTCCGTCGTAGAACTGCTGAAACATGACAGCGACAACCGCAACAACAGTACAACACGCTCTCGAATCGTTCTTCTGTGGATGGTTAGCCATGAGGCAAAAGCGTGGCTGCTTCAGGCAAACATGAACCCGACCTTTCGACAACAAAAATTCACAATTCTTGCGTCCGAGGGCTGGTCAACGGATACGAGTGTTATCCGGGATTTCCCCGTGGCCCTTGGAAGCATCGGAGCTTTTCCGAACTTTATTAGGGCTCCAGAAATTGTGGAACATTTGAAGGAGTTAAGCCTCCGACAGCGGGCCAGAAGCCCGTGGTTGGAACGAGTTTATAGCGAGATCTACGTGTGCGGCGTTTCTTCACCGTGCAGGAATTGGACTCTGGGAGATCTTCATGTCACTCACGCTTCTCATACACAGTTAGCACCTCTCTTCACGGACAGTTTAAGTCCTTACCTGCCAGCAGTGGTAGATGCCACCTTCGCATTGACAGTCGCACTCAGTGATACCCTTGATGAGCTTTGTGCTCCCCTGAAAGCTTGTACACCTCATCGCAGAAAAGAACTAGCCAGAAGGGGCCTCACCACACCCGAAGGACGCAATATTTTCTTGAAGCAGTTGAAGGCGGTAAACTTTGTCAACCCTTTGACAGGACAACCCGTGGCTTTTACAGCTGAAGGTAACCCGACAAGAGAGGATTACACTTTTACAAATGCACAGAACGCAAACAAGTTAGTGAATGGTTCAAAGCAAACTTTGCGAACAGCACTGCAGTGGGTGAGGAATGCTGCAATTTATGATCCCGTCACAACTCATCACAACATTGCAGACGCGTGCCCCACTAACATTTCTTCTTTTGTCAAATTCAAAACGAACGTCATCTATAGCGATGGAACACATTCCCCACCGATCTCCATTTGCAGTGAACCTTGTCATTCCGGGATGACTGCTCGGATTACTATACGTCAACCCTCTGTAGCAATCAAGGGAATTGCTGCTGTAAACTGTTGTTGGAGGTGTCATTCATGTCGGGACAACCAATACGTGGATGATCCGTTTGGCAAGTGTTTGTCATGTCCTACAATTGCTAAACACAATGCTTCACGTACTGGATGTCTTGTCATGCCAGTCTGGATGTGGTCCAACAGTCAACCGCTGGCCATTGCTTTGTGCACTGTGGCTATGACAATGATGTGTGTTGTCATGGTGATCGGTTTAGTGTTGCATTACAAGTTTAATGAAGAGCTCCAGACACTTCCCCTCCGAGGTGACATGACTAAGATTGGCCTGTCAACTATCGCTCTGGGTTGTTTGTTTGTGTTCTCATTTGGACTAAGACCAACATCTATGTCATGTGCTTTTGTTCACTTCACTTGGAGTGTAGCTTCGACAATTCCTTTCATCCCGAACCTCGTCTACATCGGAAGTCTCTTTGCTGTTCTTAATCTCTTCCGTGACTTAGGCGTACAATCAATCCCAATTGCAGACAGAGGCGAAACACCAGCCACTTTGTTTGACAGGAGATCGTTTCCTTCACGCTCACTGAGTTTAACTCCAGTAAAAACCCAGGCCAGAAGCATTTGGATCAACATCTGCTTCTTTACATCGACAACTCGCAGACGTCGCCTTGTATCGTTGAGTTTGACATCTGTTATTATCAGTGTTCTTGCGGCCATCTCTGCAGTCGGTAATACTTCATCTGTTGAACAGGTAAAGCCTCATGTTTACCGTCGACTTTGGTGTTCAACAAGCGCTGTGATGTACGTTGCAGAAGCCATGATGATAACTTTTCTCATCTGCACTGCAACACTGGCTTTTCTGGCATCACGGCAAATGAAGAAATCCCATTTTGAGCAGTTGTTCGTTGGCATTCGTTTTGTGCTATCAAACAGTGTTCGATCAGTTGTCGTGATTTTTATTCTTCTGGGTGCATGTATTGCTATTTGGCAAACAATTGACAGTGCCGAAAAGAAAACAGCCTTACTTATCATTGGAACACTTTCGCTATTTGGTACGACCTTTGCCACAACTTATTCTGCGCTTTTTTGCTACACGTGGTCACATCATGGAAAGATGCCCTTGCATTCGGAAGAGAGACTGCTAACGGACAAGATTATTTCTACTGTGCTGGAAAGAGCTCACACTATTGAAGAATTAGACGACAGTAGCTGTGCAACCCTAGCGGATTGATTACAAGCGACTTGAAGCTGCATTCCATTATGCAACAACGCTATTGCTCAAAATGGGAATCTCTTGCAGCCTGTTGTAAAACGTTACTCTCCCTTCTCGCAGTTGCCTTCGGTCTGCGTACGATTTTGTTCCAAGTTGAAAAGAGGTAGATCAATCCTAAGTGTAAGCCACACGAAAATTCTCAGTAACCAGGACTTCCTCTTTCCCTCTTTCTCTCTCTTTCTGTCCCTCTTTCTCTGATGACGATTAGTCATAAAACCTGGTGTGTAAGTTTTTTTCTGAGTGTCGGGATTGCTTGATCCTCAAACAACTTATTCCTTACTTCCACCGTTGCCTCTCTTCTGCACGTTTACAGTCAACAACAAATGCCCAAACCCTAGCCAAAGAGAAAGTGTTCTTCTGGCAGTGTCACGTGACTTTGGTTTTCGCAACATGAAGTGAAACATGCTAATTGCAGACAAATTGAAACATTTTCTGTCTGAAAGCGCCCACTGACTACATGGTACTTGCTAGCATACCATCTCACCACGTTGCGCGCAACGTCGGTTGACTTACGAAACAGACACTCCTCTGCGTAGAGTCAAGTCTTGCACTTGATGCGCATGGCTATTGAGAGATGCGGTTCAGATAGTGAACTACAGCGATTACAGGGTGAGCAGCTGCCTCCTTTGCTCTGCGTACAGCTTTCTTCTCGTCTTTCAGAATTTGTAAATTTTGATCCGACGTCTGACAGCTCTGGAGAACACCTTGCTCTCTCTCTCTTTCCCGGCCCTCTCTCTCTCTCTTCCCCCCTCTCTCTCTGTTGCTGTTTTGTCTCATAAATTATACTACATGTGCGTGGACCGTAGAGCGATCTCGATCCCGACAGGATGGAAAGTCTTAGGGAAATGTGCTTCTGAGAGCCAAATGTTTAGAATGTTTCCAGTTGGCCTGTAACACGAGAGTGCATGAGCGCTTAAAATGGGTCAAAGGCAAATACTGACCCTTACTCAGAAAAGCTGTATTCCTGTCGGCACACGTGCAGATGCTTTCAACATTACCATATATGGAGAGATGCCGTCGCCGTGCACAGTGATGAATAGCATTGGCGACAAGCGAACCACTGATCACCGCCGGAACTGGCCTTGGAGGTTTTCCTATAGTTTTTCACTGTTGTCTCTCGGCGGCGTTCTTTCGTTTATCATCCAAGCGTCACTCATTTGCACGCGCCAGAACGCATGCTCTGAAATATTCAGCTGGCTCAAGGATTCGACGCGTAAGGGGGAAATCTCATCTTTTTCATCTCCTGCCCGAATAGGGACCGCAAACACCAGTAGTGCTTCACTGCCAGGATGTTTAAATACTTTATGATAACGATTCGACTGTTTCCATGTTCAGAGTCTGAAAGTGGCCTTCATCGAGCATCAGCGAAGCATACCTTTATTTAAGATTGTTAATAAATTTATCTGGGAGCCTCATGCCTAATTATATCATCACCGGAATCGCTACCGAGCACGATAGCACTTCAATTTGCTCGATTTGCCAGCGCCGGAGACTATAGACGTTTGTTGAGAGGAGAAATTCCTCTCTGACGCTCTCCACACGAGGAAAGAGGCCAGAAACTAATTCAGATTAATCAGGATTTTGAGACTGTGTCTTAGCAGGAGCTGATTATTAATAGGTAACAGGTTGTCGGTGATGATCGGTGAGCCATCACAGCTCCCTTTATGGCAGCCTGCTTTGTGTAACTGTCCTGCTTCGGTTGGTCACCAGTAGAGTCTCTAACGTGTAATGAGTCAGCGCGAATTCAGCCGCATATTCAAAAAAGGCATCATGTGAAACTGACAGTGCCAACTTCTAGCTCATCTATCTGTCCCCTGCTCCGGCGCCTGTTTCCGCATTCCAATAAACGGCTTCACACCCGGTTTATGTAACGTTTATATGATGGATGCCCGTACTATTAAGCAACACAGGGAAGACCGGGAGTGCTAAAAGCAGCATCCGAGATAGCAAACACGTGACGCTTAGACTTCTTGAGTAGAAGCGTGTTGCAGGTGCAGGGGCGGGATTTCTCCTTTCTCTCAGTTGCCTTATCCTAGGATTGCCGTGTTGATCCATTTCCAAGAAAAAACAGTCTCGCGGGAGTCCCTTTAGCCGTGCCACAAGGAATGACACGAATTAGCATAGTGCCGTTACCGCCAACTGATTTGACATGACTAAGTACTGGACGTGCCTTGCCAACGTTCATCGATTCCTCTTCTGTGGAGTGTTCGCACAAGCCTCTTCGTCATCAACCAGCTCTGTCACCCCTCATCTCCGATCGTGTAACGCTACAGACATATGTTCTGACTTCGATGACGATATCGACGTACTTGTCAGGACTGTACTTCCTATTCGAGTACTGCAGGGCTCTCTTGAGAGCGTGAACAAACAGACAATTGGCGCGCACGACCTGTTCTTTTGGCAAGGAACGGAAGTGGTCCGCTGGGCTGTGGATTGTATAAACGCAAACGCATCTCTTTTGGAGGGCGTGCGACTTGCCTATCACATAAGGGATGATTTAGGGTTCACCTCAAAGCGCATTAAATGAAGCTCACGCCTTCCTCTCTACCACATACCAGTGTGAAACAGGTATCAGTGCGCCGAGCGAGACAGGTGTGCTTTGTCATGGCCAACCTTCTTTCCGATCTACTGTGGAAGTCATCGGAAATTTCTACGGCAGCATTTCCAACCGCTAACCTCTCTTCTTCATCTCTTGTCTCCATCTCCGCAGGAAGTGGTCACCTTCTCCGTATCATGTCCGTTAATTGGAAGGGTCTCTTTTAACAGCTAGGACTACGGACATCTGTTCAGAAGCCTTGATCTTCTCATTGCTACGTGTAGGGGACACTCTTTGTGCGTATTCACCAGAGAGCCATTCTTGCTACTGGACGCCATACTTTGTCAATTATTACCATGTCCTTCGTGATATTCGTACATTTCTGCGCCGGAGCGCCCGGCGGCACTTCAATCTGACTTTGTGCAAGACTTACGTGGGTGAACCGCATTTTTTCATTCCCTCAGCGGCTTTCATAACGGAGACGTCAAAACAAGCGAATACGTTATAGTTATTGTAATACGCCCGCTCGCGCTACGGCGGAGTCGGGCGGACGGCGTAATTCTTTTCCCGAAGATCCATGTATAAGAATCCACCGCAAACCAAAATGAACAGGGAGGGGAGGGCAAGAAAGGTCTGCACAACTTTCGCCCAAAGGGTTAACCTTGCAGCTAAAGAAAATTTGACTGAACTGAGTACGAGTTTCCTTCCTCCACCTGCACTTTCAGTCTGCAGGTTAGTTTTCTGTTGAACCGCTCAGAGGCTTTTCCAGCATTCAGTCTGCTCCTTACGCTTTCCCACTGTGTGGCTTAGAGAGGTTGATAGCCCGGCTCGATAACAAACCGGACCGGCAGACTGACGCCAGTCCAAATTTCTCCGGAAAACTCACTTATAAATCCGCCTACAAAATACAGACGTGCAGTTGAAGTCTGCAAACGGCCCGTGAATTCAGCGTGCCTCAGTGGCAACGTCGCGTACTTGAATCAGATCAAAAGCAACACGTTCCATTTGCACTTTCGTGCTTCTGTCTTTCAACCTCCTTAACGCAAACCCATTTCTGCTTCAACGCAAATGCATTTTTGTTGTGATAGCGAAATGGACTTCTAACAGGAAAAGTGCGCTAGCGGCTGTAGCCTCATATATCCGGCCGTTTCCCGGAAACGTGTGTTCATTCTTGTTTTGACGATGGATCTACATGTAGTAGTCAGTCTGCACACAACGCAACGCCTGTAGGTAATCCGCTGCCGCCTACGCCGGACATGATACGCTTCAGTCTCGTAGTCTGACCCTGTCGCTGAGTGAGATTGCGGCATCTCACAGAAGTGCATTTTCACTCTATGCGCGTTTCCGTGTACTCGCCGTCGAGCACCCGTTTGATTCGTTGTTCTGTACGCGGTATCATTGTGAACTAACACGACATAGCAATGTTGATAAGAATCGGCCCGGTGAGCGTATGTGTTTGAAACCTGTATAGACTACAACAAGAATTCTATGAATCACCGCGTAACACCGCAAAACTCACTATAAGTCCGCCTAATTACAACTATAAGGTGTGCAGTTGAAGTCTGCAAACGGCACGTGAATTGACCCATTGCGTATTGTCGAGTGAGGCGATAATTACGCAACGCATAGTGGCTGTCCGTGGTCATAGGTGGCGCTCATGTTCGACGATCAATGCAACATCATCTATCTAACTTGGTTACTAAAAGCTCCCTGATAACCCGTTTCGTCTATGTTTCTACGATATGTTCGAGAGTACAGAACCTGGTCCTTGTTGGCAATAAACCGCAGCACTCCCTGTCTTTACAGCGACAAGTTACGGGGGCTGCGCATCTCAGCAAATCGATCACTTTTCTGGGCCTTACATCGAACAGCACCGGAGCGTTCCTTATACGCTGTTGTCTCAACCCAGACTTATCCCCTTTTCTTTTTTGGTCCTTGTCTATAAGTATAGAATTAAGACGCCTGTCAAGTCACCTTGAACAGTATGGAACTAACAAATGATTATGAGACTCAAAGGAAAAGGCGGATACAAGAACACAGAGACGACCGGTAGTTCGACGGGCCTCTGGCAAGTTAGAAGCTGAGCCCAACTCGGGACTCAATGAGCCCTTCTTCGGCATGGTGGGGAAAACAAGACGATGTCCTGCCAAATGAATCGCAGGGGAGACTTGGAGACAGTGGTGATCCCAAGCATTCACCCTGTGTTGCAAATCTGCATGAAGAAACCCGAAAGGCCTAGGGTCTTCGGAACAGTTGCAGCTAGATCTAGAAGAGCTAGGACAGAGATTGTTTGTCACAAAGATGTTGCTGTTATTGTCGGCCGTCCTCCGATCGCGGGGCGATCGATACTTCAACCCTTGAAGTGCATGTCTGGCTTACTCCCATTTTCGTCTCAGAGTAAACGATAACGATATTCTTCTAAAAGAAAAATATGGTTTTTCTCATCGATATCGCGACTCTTCGGACTGGCGTTCCCCTAGGCTCTTGTAAATTCTGCAATCGTGCATCAGTAGGCCAGTTACTGTTCGAACATTTAGACCCGTGTCGATAACACGACTAAAGAGAGTCGTGTTATATGTCGAAGAACTTTTTGAAGAGCCGACAGCCATATTCACAACTCACCTTGTCGCTCAACCAACACAGCTCGTCCACATTTCGCCAACGGTACAAAAGTGCGGCGGTCTGTTATGGTTCGACCTGCCATCATCAGGAACTCGCTTCGTCTTTAAAGAGAGAGAGAGAGAGAGAGAGAGAGAGAGAGAGAGAGAGAGAGAGAGAGAGAAAGAGAGAGATAGAGGCTGAGCATAACGGACCAAACAACTACTTAACTGTTAGACATCGCTTGCCTACCAATACTTTCCTTAAAACATTGGATTGGTTTTTCAGTCTACTTTTCACTATATAACTTTGGCGCCCTCCGTATGTGGTTTCGATTTGTAATTTCAATTTCGGAGCGCGTTTGTAATTTCATTTTAAAATACTTTCACTTTCGTCATTTAAGTCACACGTTCCTCTCTAAATTCTTGGTTTCCTGCATAGCAAAACCTGTCTATTATGTAGAATTTGCCGAGTAAGATAACCATAGCAACAATATAGCAACAACAACCATGCCCTTAATTTGTCATACCAACAGCTTTTTAAGCTTGTAGTGAGTTTTACCCATCAACTGCAAGGTGAGCTCATGGGAGAGGTATATCAGAACTGAACACGCACTTATTGTTATTTACAGCTCGGCTCGCGTCATCCCACGTTAGTGAAGTCTGGGCTTGTGGCATGCCTTGCGAGCCTTCCGATTAAAGTTAGCAGTAGTCAGGCAGCACGTGATGCTTAGCTTAGTCGCATTAAGGCCATGATGCGCAATGGATACCCGAAAAAGTTCGTCAAAAAGGCAAATTGTAAGCGGATGAGTGGCGATGCGCGATTGGGCCTCTACTAAGCTTAGTGGGCTCCACCAAATGGAGTTTAGTGGAAGCAATCCAATCGAACGCGCTACCGATTTGCGGGGAATGCCTATCGTCATTTCTGCCAAGCCTGACAACCAGCTGGCAACAAAACAAGCGGAGTGGTACGCCGGGGAGAAAATTTCGCCCAATGGCCAATTACTAAAAGAACTGACAGAGACCTTTCACCTTACTCAACTATACACACTCCCAACGCCCATAAACGACAAAGGACAACCGAGCAGCCTACTAGACCTCATCGTCACAAATTTTCCCGAACAGTTTGAGAAAGTTGTAACCCTACCACCTATCAGCGACCATCTACCTTTCATGGTACGAACGCATCTACAATATGAATCAACCGGTCGTTCAACACATACTCATCGGGCAGTGTGGGATTTTGAAAAAGCAGACGAAAACGGATTGAAAAACAACCTGAACTCGGCAAACTGGGACGGCATATTTGAAAACAGAATTAATATCAATGACATCTGGCGGAAATGGAAATTCTTACTCATATCGGGTATAGAACAAAACATACCCCAAGAACTAGTCCATTCAACGATCTCCAACAACCAGCTACGGTTCAACAGTAACTTGCGGCATTTAATCAAGAAGTGAGATCGCCTCTTCCGGAGAGTACAAGCATCACAAACGGACAAACACTGGGCAGCATACCGTGCGGTGAGAAACCTAACAACGAAAGCCTTGAAAACAACGAAAAAGGCATACTACGAGTGGCGTGCCCATGCTCTCACCGATCCTAACTGCTTCTCTACAAAAGGGTGGAAAACTGCGAAGGAGCTTTGCGGATTGTCACACAAACAGCCAAGTATATCCCCGCTGTTAGCGAACACGCAGAGTGAACTAGTAGTACACACCGAGCTGGAAAAGGCAGAAGTGCTCAACAACACCTTTGTCAATGTCTACTCATCACTGCCACATTCGCCTTTGTCAGCGGGATGTACTCCAACGAAGTCAACATTCGCCTTAAGCGCGATTAAACCTGAAGACGCAAAACGTGCGATAGCAAAACTACTGAACAAGCACTCTGCCGGCCCAGACGGAATTTCATACGCCCTCTTGAAGAGCAGTGGAACTGCGCTCGTGCCATCATTAACAAAGCTTTTTAACTACTCGATAGACACAGGTCAATTGCCGGACGAATGGAAGTCTACAGATATAATACCAATATTTAAAGGAGGACACAAAGACGGAAGACTTCCCACCAACTACAGGCCCATCTCTCTGACTTGCTTCGTAATACGTCTCATGAAAAAAATTTCTCAACACCCAAGTGCTGAACTACCTAACCAAAAACAAGCTCGTATACCGCCTACAATCAGGATTCCTGCCTCTCCACTCAACGATCACACAACTCTGCTTTCTTGTACGGAGATGGCAAAATGAACTAGACCGAAACGAGATCGTTCAAACAGCGTTCCTTGATTTAAGTAAAGCTTACGATCGAGTGTGGACGGAGGGGCTAATATGGAGAATTTCGTACTTAGGCTTCTCCAACCGAACGCTGTCACGGTTTGTATCTTTTTTGACAGAACGACGCCAGCGAGTGAAGATCGACGATACCTGCTCCTGCTGGAGTACCCCCAAATCAGGAATATTAATACCGCAAGGTACCGTGCTTGGCCCCGTCATGTTCCTCATATTTATAAACGACCTACCCAAAAGCCTTCAGACCGAACCGACAATATTTGCAGATGATACAAC
>JAOWAW010050566.1:0-12930 GCA_028565695.1 Nicola tetela | reverse complement strand
TTTTAAAAATCGTGAGTACAAAGAGAAAGCTGTTTCTCAATCTGTCCGAGTTTGGGAGAAAGCTATTCTCGACTTTGTCCTTACTCGGTGAAGATCAAAGAAGCGGTCGGTGTCAGGGCTTGACGTGCAGTTTCTTCACACGACCACATGTATCACAAGGACTATATTGCACACAGTACAACAGTTTTCTTTCCGCAAACCTGCATCCTACGGCCTTGATACACTGTTGGTGAAAGAAACCAGTACCACTTGGTTGATAGTTTATTTTTGCATACACAACACATTTTACAAACCTAATTATGCATGTACCTGACAAGCTGACCATGTACAGGCATTGACAGCTAGTAGAGGCCTCAGGCAGCAGTTCCACATTGGAGGTACTGGCAGTAGTCCACGGTAACTGATGGTACATTGTATGCAAACAAACCAAACCCGTCAAACAAATTTAAAAGATTGACAGCATACTGAAAAGTATAGTGTGTTTTGATTTATTTTTTAGTTCAATGCGTGATCAATTCTCTTTCTTTCATTCTTCCCATGAGACTTCTATATCCTCTTTCAAATTCTTGGCTCTAGCTTCGGACACTGGCCCATTTAATTGTTGGTCTTCTTCAGAAGTTCCTGTCTTTCGTGGTCTGCCTATTACTGAGCATCATTTTGTTTATAAATGCATGCAATTGCACAATTAGTTACTCATCTGCTCTTTTAGACGGCTTTAAAGATCATCATATCAAGTCTGAATTGATGGAAGCGGAATCTACCGTTGACACAGCAAATGGCAATGAGGCCCGACCTGTGCTGGAGCTCTTCAGGCTTTGTCTCATCTGCCTGCTGTTGCAGCACTGGGCCAGTGTCTTATCAACTAATCAGTGCTAAATGTTAGGCTTCTTTTGACTCGTGGAATTTTTAGCCTAAGAACTACAGTACTCCATGCATAACTTGGAGTCTTTGTCAGCCATACAGCAAGCGGCATTGCCTTCAGCAATGATTAAATTCTATGAAATCAGTTGTACTTTTGAAGATGACATTATGCTTTCTGTAATGGTCTTACCACACAACCATTAAGTTTAACCCAACTCAAAATAATCAATCTGACTCCGAGATCGACTCTGAGATACTTCTTGAAATGATCTTGAGAGTGATCTGCAAAGTGATCTTCGAGTGATCTGTCTTTTCTACTACAACTAAAGTTCTTTTATAGCCTAACAAGAGACATTTAGTTGTCACCCACGTGTAACTAGGTGTGTCTGTAACGGTAGCTCTAACGGAATGTCTGCACTTAGTAAAATGTTGGGTGCGGAAGTAAAGTTACAGGTGAAGGGTTGAGGTATGTGTGTGCGGGGTGACTAGACAGATCATCCCACCTTCTATGAAGAACCTACTTGGTCAGCTGCTGATCACCGCCATCATTACTTTCACCTTAGTGCTCTGTTACTAGTGCCCATAGTGAATTGGTGGAGAGCATGGACAGACACTCCTGAAAGCTGCGTCAACAGTGTCTCGTAATAATCTGTCTACGGTCTTGCAGGATAAATGTTCAATAACTGAACAAAGGGTCTTTCCACTAAGTTGGAGATTTAATATGGAAATCACTGAGTACAGTGGCTTGTTTGCCAAAAAAAGAAAAACTCCAATGACCTATGACAAAGATTAAATGAAAGTTACACAAAAGCACAGTTCCCATGGCTACTGAAGAGTAAAATCATGTACTAGCATTATTCTAGGCATGCGTGATTATTTGTACAAATCAATAATTCTATTTTATTTTTCATTCTTGCATAATACTCTGTGGTCGAAAAAAAGTACATTTTTATGCACTAAAATTCTGCTATAGTAAACTTTGGATTCCACAGCGTCGATTATAGCGACAAATCAGGAATAGTTTAGATGTTGTCTTGCTCAGAGCTTTACGCCCTTAACTGCATTATAGACTACTTCACCAATATCAACACAATTTTCACGCCTGAAGACACAAAATCACTTCGAATATAACGACAAGTCACCCCTGAATTATCGGAGCTATAAAATATAGTCATTTTAGTACCGGCTTCACGGTTTCGCTCCAGTTCCACAAGTGCGTATTGGGCACATCTCCCAAGGGTGTCTCCTGTGTTGCCACAGCTGTCAGACCCTATAGCTATATACAGCGTCGATCTCTCTCGGCAGTTCATTGTTCTAAGATTTCTCCTGCCCTATGTACTTGATAAATGCATGTACTGTACATAAAATGGACTCCTTTTTTCTTGCACAATGGTGTTTATGTACAAGCATTAGGAAATCCATGTACCGTGCACGTGGCACATGAAATTTTATTGTCTAACTTGTGTACTTTGAATGTAGCAACACATTGAATTTAGTAACCTTTTTACTTCTGCCAGAAGGGTGTCGTTAAATACAAAGTTTATACTGTATTGTCTGAGTTTCTGTGAGTGAGTGCGGTGATACAAACTGTTGCGGGCGCTGGCAGAGCCGGTCGAAACGCCTTGAATCTGTAATACAAATATTACCGAAAGTGCCCTTCTCAGGAGTGCTCTTTCCTATATTATTACACTTACTGTAATCAAAAGGTTCAGTTATTGAACAGCGAGTCTTAAATTAATTGCTACACACGGTGGTGTGAAACACTCGAATCAAATGCTTGTACAACTAGGCTTAGGACTTCCGGAGCTAAGTCATTGATCGCGTCTGAGACGCCCCCTAGATCTCACAAACCGTTCGACCGAGGTGCATCTAGCGAATTTTCTTCTGAGAAATTTTTAAACGTCGAGCCAGGCTTGAGCCTTAATTGGTCATTGATGGCAGCGTGGGCAAAGCACACACGCCTGACCGGCTGAATTGTGCCCTGATGTTTGGCGAGCAGACTAACTTCCCGTCAACGGTCGTTACTCCAGCATGAGTACTAGCCAACAGAGCCGGTTAACCACATCTCTCCATCTTTTCCCCCTGAACAGATGGTGACCGATGTGCTGCACAAAGAAAAACGTTCAAGTTGAGAAAGCACAGCAGCGATTTCGATGCAGCGAGAAAGCTAAGTTTTTCGTCTTCATCTTTAGACCCAGTGCCGGGGATTTTCTACAAAATGTAATAGCTAAAGCATCCTTGAGGTAGCTGCCTCATGTTCCCCCTCCGCTAATTTACTTAGGTTTTAAACTCTCCGGTATAGTGGATGACAGAAAGCCTGAAAGCCGGCCAAGTGACTTTGCCTTCCTCAAAGAGTCCAAGACCTGTTTCAACTGTCGTTCCTGTCCTGTGCGAGCTGCTTGTGAATGACCGAACTGGTGAGTGGCTTCAATGTCACGATCGTGCTTCTCATGTCATAACATTACAATTCATGCCAAGAAATAGTGACTGGCTGCTGTATACGCCGCGTCCCTCCCTGAACGATTGCTGTCAGTAAAGGAGCGACCGCTGGACTAGAACTGAGCTCGAGCGTAATTTAACTCTTAGCTGGACCGGACCGGCTGGGGCCCGCTATGCGTGTAACTACAGCTTTTAAACGTTGGCTACACATGGTGGAGGAAATGTTACCTTTGTTACTTTCCATTTGCGGGAAATTTGTTTGGCGAGTCGAATATGCAAAACGATGGGAGCTGAGCAGAAATGAACATTTGCCAAAGAGCCAAGAGGCAGAAAGAATAAAAAAGAACAGCGCATTGACATTCCTGCAATCTGTAGTCAAGGCTAGGATCTTTCAGATTGCAGGAATGTCAATGCGCTGTTCTTTTTATTCCCTCTGCCGCTTGGCTCTTTGGCAAACGTTCATTTCCGCTCAGCTCCCATCGCTTTGCATGTTCGACTCGATCGCCAAGCAACTTCCCTCAAATGCTCAAGCTGAGGACTAGTCATATAAATGTATTAGCGAAAGTTTCTCAATGGCGTCTAGGTGGCCAAATAATACTTCTTCGATTCGCACCCTGCGAGGCTGCACCGACCCTGGCAAGCCCTAACCGAAGATGTCCGCTCTTTCATGAGCCCAGCATAACAGGTTTCGCAGTAAGTAAAGCGGCAAAGGGTTTCGGCTTTTTATCTACTCATCTCAAACGGATAGTAGAATGGAATTTTTCAAGGAGAAGAAAGAAAGGATCGACTCGAACCTGCGGTCGTATCGCCCAGCTCAGCTGAAACCCGGCGATGGTAACTGCTCGACTACTGAGCCAGTTCAGGATAAAACCGGCTTCGTGTCGAGCTTTGCGGATTTCGACTGACACGGTCAAGCCGGTGGAGGGAAGGGGAAGGGAGAAGAAAGAGAAGGAGCAGAAGAGCAGCTGGAAACCAGCCGTAGAGGAGGGACAGCAGCTAAAACTCTTGCAGACCACCACTAAATAGAGGATATTGCCTGTGTAATGGAAAAGAAATTTTTCAGACATTCAAAAGAAGAGAAACAAAACTTTGCACCTGCGGCACTATGTACCAAGTTTATCTGAACCTCAGCGATGACAACTCGTGTCAGTCGAAATCTGCAAGGCTTGCCACGAGGTCAGTTTGTTTTTGTGAACCGGCCCAGAGGTATAGCAGTTACCTGTTACAAATGCTGTTTTTTTATTATTTATTTTTTATTTCATTGTATCTGCCTATATACTCTAGATGTACTAAATTGCAGCCTCACCCTTTGGAATCTAGATCAGTACGTGAAATCCTCTTGTATTAGTAAAAGTTACCACCAGTGTTAGAAATAAAGAAATACGGAAAAGGGGACAGCAATTGACCAGTAAGGATATTATTATGCAGAGGATTACGTGCGTGTGTCTCGGCCGAAGGAACATCGACTCTCATTGTGAGTTAATTTTGGGGCTAGGACTATCAAAATCCTTAGAAATGAGACAAAATCGGAGCATTTCTCCACCACTGAGAGCGCGCACAGGAACGACTTCCGACTCTTTCGTTGTCCCGTTTGTCATCATCGCAATTAATCGTCATCGCCGTTCCGATGCTCAAATTGGCTTTTATTTTCGTTAATTTCGATAGGGCACAAAAATTAACAAAAATTATTTCGAGATAATATTTTTATATATTTTTATCGATCCGTGCTGGAATATAATGTGCAATATAGGGGATGTAAACATATTTTGACTCCCAAAACCTGATTAATGAAAACCAGTTCCAATATAAATTTAAAGAAAGGTCGTTTTCCGAATTAAAGAAAATTCTCGCTAGCGAAAATTTCCTAGTTCTCACTTCTTGTTACGTTAGTAGATTAGACTACTGTAGGCGTTAAAACCGCGCTGCCACAATGCCATGTAGAGTCCACATGGAGAGATGTTGAGGTCTGATCATCATCACGCTGGCCGAAGTTTGGTGAAGATGGTCAGCGTTTTACTACTGAGTGTTGGTTCTGTCTCCGAGGCCATGCACAAGGCAGTGGTTACGCGCCGAATAGCGCAATCAAGAGGCAGCAGCGACGATAACTAAGCAATGATACATGCTATCTTTCCTCTTCTCCCAGCCACGCAATAATATGTGGTGCAGGCGCATGGAACCTTCGCAGGCCGTATTTGCATTGTAGACCAAGACCAAGGGGAATACGTAGATAAGCAGGGGTGACCATGATAAACCGTTTGGGTCGTGGCCATGAATATCGACGCTAGTGTCGAGAGTACGTGTAACGTAAATACGGGATGTCCGGGCCTGAACTGCCCGTCCGCACCTGCTGTCTCGATCTCAGCCGTCTGGCAACCTCGATTGCACAAGGACGTACGACGTACCGCCTCGTACACTATTGTGCGGGACAGCATGTTTTCGATCGATGAAAATACTCTTCCTACGTGTTAATAGTATTGTAGAGCCAACAGAGCTCTCGAGAGACCCAGGAGAAAACGTTTTGACCGTGGCCCATATGGATGCATGACTATCCATTCTATACTAGTAGTTATAGCCCAGTGCTCTAATAGTGTTATTATTATTGCTGGTGTGAAAACGGTAGCCCATTATTTTACCTGTCACTTGGTTCCTTTTATTGCGGAAGGAACCAAGACAGTTAGGGCTAAATGAGATTTCCTGTATATCACGTGGTGGTTTCCTTGACGTTGAGCCACTGACCAATCAGATTTCTGTTTAAAGTCGCGTGAGCGGGCGGTAATTCTGTAGCCTGCCCTCCGAGGATGCACTTGCCGCCCGCCTAGGATTGCAACATTGTTTGTGCATACGAGTACGGAAACTAAATTCCAGACCATTCTACTCGGGGCAGAACCGGCCCGCCTAGGGTTGCAACATTGTTTGTGTATATACAGGAACTACAAGTTTCAGATCCTTTGTATTCGGGTAGGAACTGTCAAGTGCTAGCTATTATTATTGCACAATCCCTTGTACATGAGTTTAGTGCATTTGAACTTTCACCTTCGGAACAAGTACTTCCTGTCTTCCGAGAGGTTGGCGACAGTTTGAACTTCGACCTTTTGGCCATGGACATCCGGAACTACTACTGGCTTCCTGTCTTCCGAGAGGTTGGCGACAGTTTGAACTTCGACCTTTTGGCTGGCCATGCACATCCGGAACTACGCGCTCCATTTTTGGCATTGCGGCCGGTTATAGCCTTATAGGGACTCGGCCGTCTATATAGCCTAGGGACTTGGCCGGCTACAGGGACCAACATAGTAATAATAATAATAGCTGTTATCCAGGTGGTTATATGTTCAGGTGGTTGTTGATGTTTCAGGTGTCTGGTGTTTATAAATGCGGTTGTGTCTCTGCCATCTCTGTTCTTTGGTCTTTATACACAATAAAGGACGCTTCGTTGGGTCACAGGAACCTATATTTCTTGTATTCCTCGTCTTGCCCCGAAAGAAGAGGTATACGATTAGATCAATCCATTTCATGATTTTATTGGAAGTTAATTACGTGCCGTGTTCAGTCACCAGGTTGATCGCGGCGCCGGGCCGCTCGCGAATTCTGCCGAATTAGCCGAAAACGAACACTGTTGTGTGTTGGCTCTCTTCGGGGCGGCCTGTGTCTTGAAGCCCGCCGGGCGCACATTGATTGCTGTGCATAAGGCTTGATTTCGAGTGTTCGGGAATCGTCGGGTGGCGAAATATTAACATCAAGTCAAAGTCTGGTAAGTAAGAAAGATCTTGAGTAAAGTTTCAGCTGTATGCATAAGTATGCGCTGGGACAAGATGCGATTGATTCGGACTTGATCTTGCGTATTGGTACACTTCAAGCACTCCACCCGTTGTGGCCCTCCCCTCGCTGTGCATGTTTAACCCTTGGGTTTCAAGTGTTTGGGAATCCTCGGGTGGCTACTTACTAACATCAAGTCGAAATCTGGTAAGTAAGAAAGGTTTTGATTAAAGTTTCAGCTGTAGGCTTGCACCAGGCGAAGCTTAAGACACAGGATGGGATTGATTTGGACCAGATCGTTGGTTCCCTAGGTCTTCGGGCTGCATGACTCTGCCCATCCACAGGCTCTATAGTCATAGCCTTATAGCCATAAGGCTTGGTTTTGATTGGGGCGGCGTCGAGTGGCTCATAATCGTTAACATGTACACTTTCTGCCATATAGCGGTCATCAGGCATTATATACCTGGCACTGATACGGCCAAAAATGGAGTATTGCAGTGCTGCATGATGCTCTGCATCCAACGACCCTTCGACGCCTTGAAAAAAAATGCAAATCAAGGTTTCTCGAAGTACTAAACTGCATAAGGGTGAGTCGGTTAACCATCTGCTCATAAACGGCAAACCTTCCTACACTCGCTTGGTGGTGAAGGGAACACTGTATTGCCATGCTCTGTAAACTTGTCAACGAAAACGGGCCTTCAAAACATTTTTAACTACAGTCCAGGCTGCCAATTTCTGCTGCTGCAGACACACACATGCAGTGGCAAATATCAAGCCTAGGATGTTCGTGCCGCTCATTAGATTTTCCTGCTCCGATTTCTCTTCGCGTCATCTCACGTCGTTTCTTTTTGTCATGCTGACTTATCGAAATCCGTGGTGTGTAGTCTTTCATGCTTTCGTTGCAATCGGTTGTGCGGTTCACTCCTTTTATCCAGAAGACCCGTTTTTATTTCTACTGTAGACTGAGAGGAGTCCTTTAAAAGAAAGCTACTGGACAATCCTTTCAAAAGAAACTTCATAAATAAAAAATTTAAAAACATACCTTTTCTAGATCGTCTGCTCAATGTGGCAATGATCATCAAAACACTGTTGCCTGTTAGATTTACCAAGAACACAAGTATTGTGCTGCCTCGGCAGCAGTGTAGCTCATGCAGCAGCCAGCCTTCCGCATGCACCTGTAAGGCTACTACAAAGTAGCAGCTATCCGATCACGGCTGTCAATTTTCCAATTGATATTAGACAATTCGATCGGCCGCATGAAACGAAATCAAGATCTTTAATTTTCGCCCGGCTCCAATAGTGCTTGATCATCCAATAGTGAAAATGTCCCACAGCGGTGGGAAGTCGTTGACGTGCGTATGCCCGAAGTCTGACCAGGCAACCATGTATTGCTATGTATTACTATGTATTATCGCTTTCTCTTTGCCCCTATGCGCGTGCGCATGGCTGGCTGCAGCTGACTCAGACTGAGTCAGACAGTTGTGAGGCAGACCTCTCACAATGCAGCCAATGCTCGCTTCCAAACATTAACATAGACACAAAAATTGAAGTTTTTGGTTTTATTGTAAACCAAACGAGCAGGGGCGCAGAGCGAGCTCCAGCGAGAGCTGCAATGCTCGACGAGGGAACATCAAACGGAGGCGCTGACCAACACACGCACAAAGCTCTAACAAAATGGTTACCCAGCCCGATGGACCAATGGCCACCCACCGAGCAACTAATCATCAAGAACCAACCAAAAAAGTCATCTCTCATCCTCAACATTCCTTTCATCTCGGACAAGTTCAACCACTGCGTCCGACAGGTTCTCGCAAGACACAACATCGACGCACGAATAACGAATCCTCGGCGACGCAAGCTGCTCGAGTTTGCCAGACCTCAAACCAGGCCACAACCTCGCCAGAAAACCTGCCCTGGAAGATCACCCTGCGCAGCGACACCATTTTGTTAGAGATCGAACGTTGTCTACCGCGCAACACGCTCACTATGCGGCGAGTTCTACATTGGCATGACTACCCACTGCCTTCACCAACGAGCACTGGAACACACAAACGCCGCCAGACAGCACTCAACGAACTCAACCTTCGGAGATCACTATGCGGAACGGCATCAATCAAAAGCACGTTGGTGCTAGTTGGTACTAAATGACTAGTTGGTGCTACGTCGCATCTCGAGGGTGCGAAAATAACTGCAACTTTAGGACGAAGGACTTTTGCTTACATAAGCCTGGTTCTAACACGTGAATAAAAACTCCTTCTAGTACATTTAAATGATGTGCAGAGCGTCCACGTGCTAGAATGAAAAAGTCACCATCAGAGTAGTGCTGTTGGGAAAGGGCGTTTGCTACCAAGTGACACGCAATCGCGGATTGATAGTCCCCCGGATTTTCACGTTTTTTAGGAGGTCGGCCGCGCTGTTTCTTCTTCGGCTCCGCATCATTTACGATTAAGTGCCTCGGCACATGTTGTTTGATGCGCTCGCTAAGATGTTGGAACGTATTGCCCACATACCGGCTCTCACATTGCCAGCATTCATACAGTCAGATAAATAACGTCACTGAGGGAGGGGTGGGCAATCTGTCCTTCGGAAACGAAAAAGCACGAGATCATGTCCGATAAATCGTACGTACATTGACCGCAAAGTACACCTGACAGACAGCATCACGAACCTTCTTCTCTTTTTTATTTTTGGTTACGTGCCAATCCACGGCAATCGGATGATGACGGGGCAACGCTTGGGGCCAATGAAACGGTCATGCGCATAAGCAGGCAGCGTTATAAACTTGTCGTACAGGGCGTGGTTTGTTTACACGTTTCAGTCAATGGTTGTCGAGAAAACATACCACGTGGAGACACGATAACCACTTATCAGGCCCAAAACAGCTATCGTCCTAGGCCATGATAATTACCAAAGAAGGATTACAATAACAATACCGAAATAGGAAAGAGATTGTCCCGCCCTGTGCGACAAGTCAGATATCGTCCTCGCCCTCGCGGTATGTTTGTTTATCGGCACCGGAACTGCCTCGGGGTCATCCTCGGCAGTTCCAGTGCCGATAAATAACATATCACTCGTGCAGTGGACGATATCTATAACTTATCGAGCACGTGTCCAGGATATCCATTCTTCATGAAAATCAAGCGAAGCGTACTCTATTCTGCCTCGAGTTCCAATGGCGAGCATACTCGTCGAATACGATGAGTCAGTGACCGCACTAGACTTATCTTGTATTTATCCAACCAAATTTAGTCAACTAAATATTTATCCGCAGGTGGCAGTGCTTCTCAACATTCGCCCGGATGATCCCACTAAGGGTCGAAGAATTGATGACAGTCGACATGCTAGTGGGCATGTTGCCGTTGCGCATGTCGTAACAACCGGTCTCAGCGGTGCCGAAGGCATCGCCAGCAAACAAGGACATTTGCATGGGTACTGTTTATGTACAAGTGGCACAGGCGCATGAAACCCTCGCAGGCTCTTCCAATATGTACTGTAATACCATGAATATCAGTCTTTAGTGTGTCTTGTAGTTTTCCAAAGCCTTATGCATTAGTCTCAGGCTTGAAGATTTTTTCTGTCGCTTAATGGAGGGTATTAGTCTTCATTAAGAAGTAATATTGTGGACTCTTTCAGACCTCTATAAGTGGCGCACGTCGCACGCGCGCGTGGAGCCCTAGTCCGGAGATTATCCAACAGCCGATCCTACAATACATGGACCCTACAAATATTTTCTCGTGTATTCGTGAGGTCGTATCCCCTCTTATTACACGTAGTAGCTACCAGTAAGCCAAGCTTTGTAGCGCATATGAATGTCTGCCGTACCTGAAGTAGTAACGTATTCTATAGCGGCAAAAGTTGTTAAATCTATACCCCAAAGCAGTCAACTGATGAAGCTAGGAGCAATCCCTAGCGGAACGTCTTGGGATAACGCACGCACATAGAATCTTCGCAGGCCTACTCTACCGGAGGCATCTTGAGCCCAGTGCCAAAAGAATCTTGGCATCCTTCCGAAAGAGCTAGTACAAGATACGTAGTCTACTACACGTACCCGATGGGCACGGCTTCATGGTCAACCTCAGCTATCTCGATTAAAAGGTTGACGGCCTTGAAGGATTTCACTCTCATGTTTAATTCTGAGTAATAAAGTCAGTTCATGCAAATAAATGCATACCAGACGCTAGAGTGAAGGAGAAAAAGATGGTTTACAGCAAAAACGTTTCGGCGTACTAGACCATCATCAGTTTGCTGTTCAAGATCGGCGACAAGTAGATCTGGGAATCGGTTTCCTCCCCTGAATCATGCAACTGCGCACCACTCTCGGCTTATTCCCTATTCATTTTTATTAGTTTTTCCTTATTTCTTTTATTATTATTATTATTATTTATTTATTTATTTACTTAACAAACAACAACTATGTACAGAAGAATATTATATTATATTACATTATATTATATTACATTATATTATATTACATTATATTATATTACATTATATTATATTACATTATATTATATTATGTACAGGTGTATCAGTCACGGATCACTTTCACCATGGAAGAGGACCCCCATCATATACATCACTGGGCTCGATACGCACCATGACTTGAAGTCCTAATGCAAACTCTTGCAAAAATCTCCCAGAAAATCTGTTCTCTTGTCCCCTTTGTTGTCTTTCTCTTCTTCCATGGTGAAAGTGATCTGTGACTGATGCCAATTGTTCAGCTGGTTAAGGAAAGTTTGTCCACCATCTCTTTCAACAACAGACATTACATTATCTACTAACCTTTTCCAAATCCTTGGTGGGTTCGGGTAGGTACATGTGGAGAAGACCTCGTCTTCCAGGTCTTCTATAAATAAACCTGAGATGACATGAGATACTGGAGATTCCATTGCCACTCCGTCCATGATCCAGCTGGCTGTAATGGTTTTCTTTAAAAGAAAAGCCGTGGATTTTTAGTAGAATTTCAACAGTTGAACAATTGTGTCGTCCACATTCATGTGAGTGCTTCCTGACAATGACTTGTCATCTCTCAGTTTCTGCTCACAGATCTGAATATACCAAGTCTTCCCCTGGCATGCTTAAGCTTGTAAACAGTGACTTGACGTCATAGCTAACAAGTAGTAGTACCTCATTGTACTTAAATTCCATACTTTCTGTTCAGAAGAGTTATATGATATCTGCAGTTAAGGATGCAAGCCACCTTAAAATCATTGCTACGTAGTCAACATTTTGTTTTTCCTTTTGTGTAGTGTCTACTCTCTCGCTCTCACTCTCAGAGTTGTGTAACATTATTAATTTTTATATTCTCATCCTTTCGGAAGTGTTTCTGAAATAAATGTTTGCTGAATCGTCGGACATCTTCCATGCTGTCAACCAAATCCGCAGGCGGCAGTGCTTCTCAACACTTACCCGCATGATCCCACTAAGGGTCGAAGAATTGACGACAGTCGACGTGCTAGTGGGCATGTTGCCGTTCTGCATGTCGCAACAACCGGTATTCAGCGGTGCTGAAGGTATCGCTAACAAACAAGGACATTTGCATGGGTACGAGGTCGGTACCGGTCCTTTGGCGTATCCCTGGACCTACCGTTTATGCACAAGTGGCGCAGGCGCATGAAGCCCTCGCAGACTCTTCCTATGCGTATTGTATTGTATTGTATACTAGCATAGTTACCTGTGCTTTGCACGGATCATTGAATGTGGATCGTGCACATGATAAGTATTATGCGTGTGTGCCCGAGAGCGGCATTCCCTTCACAGCTGCACTGTGAAGGGAATAAGTTACTTATGCCTATTATATGTTAAATATGTGCGTGCGGTTTCAGTGGTTCTATCTGATGTTGAAATTTGATATTGTGCGTGCGGTTTGAGTGGCAT
>JAOWAW010050344.1:0-17074 GCA_028565695.1 Nicola tetela | reverse complement strand
CACTCTCACACAAGAAGCCATAAACAGAAAGAGCAAGAAAGCCGCATTCCGAAAGGAGAAACCAACACTCACCGGCCGCAAGAGTAGATCTACTCTTTGATATGCGCGATGGCATAATGCAGAAGCATACTGGACTGGAAGAGCCGCGCACTGTGACGTCACAGCTGACATTGTGACGTCACAACTGTCCCGAGCCACCTTAAAAGGTGTCCTTTTTCTGACTTTTCGTGTCGCCGTCCTTCATCCTATCGAGTTGAAATGTGTCAGGTACCTTCCAGAGCGAGACTCTAACCCACAAAAGGGTATACTCCAGATTTTTTAAATTTTAATTAATCAACACGCTGAACACCCTATCGCTGTCTCATCGCTCCTGTTTCGTCAACGAAATCGTTTCACGTAGAGAAGGCGGGAAGCGACGAGGAAAAGCCTCGTCCACGACAAAAACACTACATGTACAGGCATGAAGGTCGAGCAGAGCTCAGAGTTACTGATAGGCCAGGCTGCAGAGTTACTGATAGGCCAGGCTGCAGAGTTACTGATAGGCCAGGCTGCACTAGTCGTGGGTATTTCCGTTGACGTTTGCGGTATCACTTCCGTCGACACACGCCCCTAAGCCTACTGGGCCCTAGGCCTTGTTGGGGGAGAGCAGGACTTGGGATAGCCGCGGACATTAAACGCAAATCATTCTAGCTACCGACAGCGAGTTCGAGACTGATATTTCTGAGCAGCCTAATGTTTTGGAAACGACTTTTCGGCTCAATTGCCTGAGCCTCCATCCGGTCTATTCTTTTGGATTGGAGACTTCGCACTATAGCGGAATCTTGAAGAGTGTGTGCTTTGCAGTACGCGTGCATTGTGTCTGTTGAAGGTGCGTGTTTTCTATGTAAGAGGTGTGCTTGACGTGTTGTGATACGGTGAATAAAGTGCGACGTGATGCGAAAATTCGGGAGAGCATGTGGAGATCTGGACATTAAAACCCATCAAGGAAGGCACAATCTTGACCGGATTATCACAATCACCACACCATCCCTACTCACCAGTCATGAGAAAGAAGCACTGACACCGAACCAGAAGAAAGGAAAATAAATCGGGCAGCGCACCTGGGAATCGAACCCGGGGCCTTTCGTTTTACGCACTAAACGGTTTCATACGAATCAGTAGCTCAGACTACACCAACCGGTTATCCTATTTTCGCTATAATTATATCTGATTAGATGATCAGACGCAACTTCTAGATCTACCATCGTGTTTTCCACAGATCTACTCTCCGCCGCTGCGGATTCAACAATGTAACATTTTCGCGCATCAGATAAGAAAATAAGACGATAATCTCAATGAAATTGTAAAGGGAATGAAAATCGTTAACAGCACTTTCTTTGAAAGTCTTATGTATGTCTGGTTACACGGAGCTGAAGATGAACGACACGTTCGACGCAGACGAAATCGATTCCTGTCCTCGAACAGATAAGTGGTTTTGGACTTCCTCGTCAGCTTCACTGGAGCTAGCAAGCGAGCTACTGGGTGTCCTCCTACAAGCCACATACTCCTCTCCTGTGACCTCTCTGGAACTCGCTCGCGAATCTCTAGGCCTCCTCTTATCAGGTCCATCCGCTTCTACCTCACTGCATCGGGTATGTGCGCGCTGCAGCTGTTTCTCAGCTGCAGCTGGCCCCGCGCTCTCCTCGGTCTCTACCAAGCTTTTCCTGCTGCACGCCCGTTCCTTTTTCCAATTTGTCATTTGGGAGTGAATCTTTTGCATAAGGTTCGTAACAAGGCAAGCTTCTCCTTCGTCCACACTCCCAGTCTGCAAAGAAGACCACGCCTCGTCAAAGGCATTTTTTGCCACCACAATTGCCTCTTCCGTGTCTTCGAATACTTCGTGCAAGTGCCTGGAATAGTTCAACGCCAGGCACAGGCGAAACTCGTCGAACGGTCGAGCGTTTTCGCGCACCAGAATCATGCAGCGGCTGAAGATTTCTCTCGCCCGCTTGATCATCCTGTCTCGCTGTTCACCTTCGTTAACTTCAGCCGCAAAACGGTAAAAGCAGCTCTCCATCACCAAGAGATCTAGCTTGCACTCTAGCGATGTTGATCTCGGCAGGAGGTAGTCCTCAATCAAACCAATTGCTTCTCGACAATACTCTGTCTGTTCTTTGCCGATCTGCTTTCTGTAATCCTTCACGTGAGGAAGTCGCCAATCGTCTTTCGCCATACCATCTTCTAGTTTCTTCAGCTTCTTCCATCCGTCTCGCGTATTGCTGGCAGTGCCAGTGTAGGCCACATCGAGAAGATCTCTCTCGCTGCTCGGTAATTCGGCGCCAGCAAAAGAGTAGCTCTGTAGGAACGTTCGCACAGTCTTGCGCATGTCATCAAAGCGATCAGCCTTCATGGCGCAGATAGCTTGCTGTCGAAGCAGCTGCAGTCGTGTGACCAAGTTCTCAACGCGCTTGTCTGCTGTCGCGTTTTCAGGCGGCCGAACGACACCACTTACACTCGGTGAACGAATTGACGCCATTGCCATACCGCTGAGCCACGGAACGAACTCAGCCTCAAATTTTGAGAGCTGGTATTCGTCTCAGGCGTGGAGACGAAGAAAGCGGGAAAGGAGTCACTACTGGATGGCCTTCTTTTACTGTTGTTTACGCACTAAATGCATCACGCTGAATAAGCTATAGAGCTGACGGCGAGCATTGAATTCGGAACTCTCATGTATCCCTTGCAGCGGATGTGAAGCGCAACCAATTCTCCCTTACTGGTAAACCAAAGCATTTGTCCCGCCGTCCGCCTCCACCAGCTATTTGCAATATTGAGAAACACTGGCATTTTCCGTGGGCAATGCATCGCGGTCCTTTCATTGTTCACCTTGGCTGCTGTGTCAAAGTTGACGCTTTGTGTTCGCGGTCATGGTGGTTAGTTTGACTAATAGTTTTCGTGCTTTTCGGCATGCAGGTCATTGTTCAGCTCTAACAAAAAATACTAATATTAGCACAGTAGTACGGTAAACAACCTAGAAGGTCGCCCAAAGCCTATGCATAAGGGTATACGAGCCCAACAGGTCAACGCTTCATTATTTTTTGAATCGCGTAATCTTCGAGACATATATCATCCTGGGAAACGTTAGTACATGCAAAGGACCTTCCGAACGTTTCCACCTGGACTGCGAAGTCCCTCTAGTTTCAGCTCAAATTGTCATTGTGTATGCTGTATAATCGCTGTGATGTTGAAAGCGGACGCGAGGTTACAACCCATGAGTGTGAGATCACGCCGCCCCCTTTTAATTTTGTGAAGATTTTCTTCTCCTACCCCAATACTGAACGTGACGTCACGCCCTTGTTTATGTTTTACACCCTCTCAATGGCCATCGGATCAAGGCACACTTTGACGCCAAACTTGGCCTCCTCTTCGCTCCTTTATAGTAATTGATTTTTCAGTTCCGTCTGTGAAATAGTAAAACCCTGTGGTTTGGCTGTTGTATTTCTGCTCGGTGGTGGTCGTTTTCCAGTATGTTACTGTGATGTGGTGGCATGCGTTCGTTTGTATATGACGGTAGTGTCCTACATAGGTGCAGTTTATTAACTTGGAAATCTTGAACAGTTGAATATGATCGTCTCGTGTGCACGTTCCAAGTGACATGTACATTTTCTCTCAGTCCACAGCATAATTCGCTTTTCCCGTAGATAATTAGCCAGTTTGTAGGGACAAAACTCCGGTGTTTGCCCCTCCAAGTCGACTTGACAGATTGACAACCCAAAAGGGCCTTAAACGTGCCGTACGTGTACAGCGAATATACATAATAGAACTCTATTAATTATTAAATCTGAAATTTGAAACAATGTCACTCTTATTGGGTGCCGGTCTGCCCAATGTTGCACACATGTACTTGCATGCACAGGGTGGCAATTTTAAATTTGCACACCACCGACGTAACCTGAGCCAATGACTTCAGCTGAGTTGGCATGTTTCTGTTGAGATTTTTAAAGGGAAGGACTGGTCATGCTGTAATATTGCGCTCTCTGACTTTGTCTTCCCAGTGCTGATCCTATCTGCTCAGGTGATAAATCTGATCCTAATTTATTAATTAATTTTAATTTTACTCCCTGCTCAGTTTCATTTCTGGTCGTTTAACTTCGCCGTGAAGTGAAGGAGAAGAGATGGCATATTGCGTTTTTCGCCCTGTACCTGTAAAACGTCGCCCCATCACATTGAGGCCTATTTAAATTCTCCGACCATTATGCACCATTAGACCATAATATTTATTATGTGTTGAGCACTGGATAATATCAGGAGCAGACCCATAGCTTATGTCATTGAATTGGTTCACTATGTATCAAATCTGAAAACTTTGTATGCAACTACAATCTAAATGTTTAGGCAATAAATAGAATAAGATGAAGAGGAAATAGCAGCACACCAGTCACAAGAAACATCACACGTTTAGGACCACATATTTCGTCAGAAGTGCTTTTGGGCTGCATGAGTCATAAACGAAGCGGCAGAGAGCTCAGAGACTCCTTTACTTGTATTCTACTGCATTGAGATTTTTACTGTTTACGTGTGACTGTCACTAGGTGCATACCAACAGCACAGGAAGTGAGAATTAACGTGTAGTCTACGCTGTGTGGGAAAGGTGTATGCAAGGCCATGTAAGAATTCTGCATGAGGCCAATGTTTTTCATAAATATCAGTTCTGGGAGAGCAGTGTCCCATGATCTAAAGCTTATAAAATAATATATTCCAGGACCCCTCCCCAAGTGAGTCTTTTGTGACTAATTAAGATAATAAAGCCAAAGGCACTTCAGGCTGACATTTCATACAAAAAAGTTTCTAGTGACGGTTGTACTGGAACTTTCTCATCATGCCTTGGCTACCGAGTCACGATATCTCAAGTCATATCTTGGTAAGTTCAACGTCAGATCAGCGCCTTCATTCCTTTCAAATCAGTTTCAAAAAGGCTAGAATCAATATCACCCAACAACCATGCAGGCTTGAGAATTGGTATAAAAAACCTAGTTAAGAGGAAACTAACCTGTTTGCATACAAAGTACATTTATCCACACGAATGTTAGGCGTCGACATGCCATAATTATATAAGATTGCTGTCTGTGGCTGGGTTAGACTTCATATCTTGGACCAGGCAAATGGCCAATGCCAGACCAAAGTGCATTCTTTTTACATAATAATACGTTAAGGTTATTACAGGATCATGAACAGATCCCAAACCTAATGGGCCAGTTTGTGAGCAACAACACCGGAAGCTCTTGTAAATTCTGCAACAATTTCACTCAAACAACAACTCTTTCTGATCCCTTCTCCACCACAACACTGTTCTCTTTTGAAGAACGCAAAAATGGCCTGAAAATACATCGTGTTCATAAACCACATGACCTAAAAGAAGCCCACCAGAGTAGATGACCAAAAAAGAAAAACCTTCTACCAACAGGCAGAGTTCTCACTTTTATCTCAGGAGCGACTCACTAGAGTATGTAAAAATAATGTGCACTGCTACACTAGCGGCAAAAATAAAAAGAGGCATACTCTCTTTGCTCAAAAAGCAGCAGGCAAAATGACAAACCCCCACACAGTTGTGTTCTGGAAGAGCATCTTTCAAGGGAGGCATGAAGCCGTCAAGACTCCCTGTTTGGGAAAAACACGCACATATACACATACCCATACAGTTGCAATTAAAACAGTTGTTGTTTGATCAGGCAAGCAAAACATTAGCGTACAATTCACCATTGAGGAGGCTAGGAAGCCTAGACCTCAGCCTTGGGGATCTGGAAACCCTTGAGCTTTAAGTTTAAAGCCTGACATGTTGCAGAGAAGTCTGAAGAGAATATTGACTTGTACAGATGAAATTTGCTGCTGAGGAATCTAGTGGTTCACACTGGGCAGGTGTCCTAGGCCTACCACTGATAATTGAGATAATATTATAAATTACATTCAGCACAGTACATAAACGGAGAGATGATACAGACAAACACGAATCTAGACTGGCTGATCTGACATCAATCCAGATCAACCAATATACTGGCGCAGAGAACAAGGAAAACAGATTCAGTTTCACAAACCGATCAGTCCTTGGGCACGCTCATGGCAAGAGCTACATTATTCCTTCACAGGTGCACGCATACTAGTACACACACGGACACAAGATACCAACACAGACAGACAGACAGACGCACACACATGCATGCGCGCCCACACTCACACTAGATCAGTCAGAACACACAGTTGCATCACAACAGCATTGCATGATTGAAGCCAGCCTTCATCACACATGTCCTAAAAATGCACCTCTGTATGGAAATACTGTAGCTCTTTCAGTAGATGGTCTGGGATGCATCCAAGAGTTACTATAGAGATTTATCCTATCCTCACTTGTGTGTTAGAGCGTGCAAACTGTTAATGTATTGTGTCTGTCACATACTCATGCACATAGCATACTCGCCCACATGCATAACAACAGACACACCTACACAACACAAATACACACACAACCCATACCCACTGCAGGAACTCATTCTCATTTCCTAAGGTACTAAATGATGCCTATTCTTGCAGACATGTGTTGTAAAACATCAGCAGGGCAAGGGTGTCTTGTCAAACATCAACAAGGCAAGAGTGACTTGTCAAACATCAAGCCAAAATTTCTTGTCAAATATCAGCAGGGCAAGAGTTTAACAATTTGCACTTCAACATGAATTTTACCTTTCAAACAGACTCGACTTTTCGGCCATGAAGGTCCTGAACTGGTCGTCGGTTGCCATCCATCTTGTGGCCATGTTCGTGCGTGGTACCAGTCATGACAGCACTCAGTTTTGCAATCTAGGAATGATGTGAGCAGACAGAGAGCGATGGAAACACCAATTGCTACAAGTCAATACAAACATCATTCAGCATGCATAAGGAAAAATCCTTGAGATTTTGCCTACTGAGATTTTCCCCTGGTAAAGGCAATGTAGATAGTAAGTAGGGAAACCATGAAGAAGATCCATTGGTGCTCATTTCAACAGCGACATATACCGTATCTCTTATTTCCAAGTACACAGACAAAACAGGGAGATTTTTAAAGTGCCCCCAATCACTCTCTCAAATTTCTGTTTAAGATGAGCCAAAGATGAAAATTGATAAGTGAATACAGGAGCGGGAAACAATTTTGGGCCATTGTGTGCAGAGGTAAAAAAGTTAAGTGGATGTGCCTGGTAAAACTTTTTTTGAGATGGGACCAAACACATTACTATAATATTATGACCCAAACTGCCTGGACTTCATTTAGGTACCGACCACTTACATCATGGGTATTGACATGAAGACCATTCTTTAGCACAATCCACCTGACAGACTCTGAGCACGGCGGTGTTGTCAGGGAACCCTGGTAAGTGTAGTAATTTGTATCAAAGCCCTTCGGCAAGAATTTCTTCAGGTGGAATTTGTACGTGCCTTTGCCAGATGTGGGCATGCTGCTACCTGCAGATGGTCAAACCAAGAGAAAACCCTTCACTGATTTAACAGAAAGTGGAAAGATAAACAGTTGCTTCATGCTCTTTGCTGTTTCTTGGCAATGGCTACAAACACTTGTAACAAAACTGAACTTTTTGTATTTTGATTGTCAGAAATGAGATAGTCACATAGTTCAAGTAAGCGCAGGAGCATCTGTGTGTGTCCTGGGGACATCTCATGGTGGTCATTGTTGTTGTCATGGTGATTTTAGCTAGGATAATGAGTATGTTCACTAAGGGAATGCCGTCTCTTATCATTAAACCACGAAATTCTCTTATCATTCTTACAGATGACGCTAGAAAACTTCTCTCCAGACAAGATACCCACAAACTCAAAGGGAACTGAAAAATCAGGCCGTACACAATTGTGAAGTTCAAGCTTTGAACACGTACTTTTCTGTACATATTACTGCAGGTAACCCACCACAGAACTTCATCATCAGACCATACTGTACTTCAGACCTACCGCAGTGTATCAGACATACCATGGTAATTCTGACCTACTGCAGTGTTTTAGACCTACCGCAGTACTTCAGCTTTGCCATGTAATGGATGAAGAGACTTGCGTACTGGGCAGAAACTGCTGCACTCTGGCCGAGGGCGTTCTTTATGCGTGTGAACTGTACAACAAAAGCAAGAAGTTATCAGAGAGCATTAACACATGAGTGGGCATAGCAAAGACATGTTTTCCACTTGGACAGACACATGTGGCTACCTAGAGGAATCTACTAGCCACTGCTGTTACTTTGTCATCAAATACAATCCACTGGCAGTGTACACATGTCATTACCCTGTCATCTCTTCTTCTCTGACTATATCAGTTGGAACATTTGGATGATGTATTCCGAAAATAGCTTACCGCTCCACCATCAAGCATGACACCAATGACAGCCAATCCATCGCAGTGCTGCTGGGCTACAGAGAAGCAGCTGTACTTCTTGTTAAACGTAACAATGTGCATCTGACAAGACCAAAAACAGACAATTACAACTGGCCTATTAATTGGTACTTTCCTATTGTTAATGACCATTTTGGGGGCACTTAAATATGTCTGCATGTATGTATAATGAATTGTACTGAGTCTCTGCATCATACGCATACATAGGCCATGTATATTGCAGTTGGCTGTATGCATGAATCATGGATTTCTGAAACTCCTTCCGTTAGTAGTCATTGACTTGAAATTAGCTTCTCTCACCTCAGCATGATATCCCTTGTTGTTTATTGTGTGCTCTGATCCACTGCCTTTTGAGTTAAAGTGAAAGTGAAACTGCACAATCTGATATTTTTCCTTGCCTAGAGGTCCACCGGTCAAAGTAGTCTGTGCACTGCTCGCCTTTGTCAAATCTGCCTGAATGGCATGTCCATTGTTGTGGTACTTTTCTATCACGACCACAGGGTCATCAGACTCTTCGTCAACCTCAATTTCAAGGGGAAGGTGCACAGCCTCTGTTGCTAAGTCGGTGTCAATGTTGATAGGCGATTGTCGCTGGCCAGCACAATACGGATAGGCCCAATGCCAACAGGAGGGTCCTGCGACAAGAGCAAGAAAGAATGTTTACATGTGAAACCCTGTGATAACAGAGAATGAAAGAGACAGAGAGAGAGATAAAGATATTAAGTGGCCAAGATTGAGAGAGTTCCACTACTTATCGGAACGAGCTTAAACGCCAATGTCTTTCATACCAATTTAAAAAAAAAATGCTTTCATAAGAATTCCCAATGCACATGAGCACCCTCAGAATCCCTTATAGTGGCAGGTTCACCAGATGCCATTATGGTGTCATTGTATAAAAACTGTGCTGCAAAGCTATAATGTTCCCTGTACCATACCTGTAACAATGTGACTACAACAGGAGTTGGGTCACTATGTGCAATGCGTAATAATATTTAAGCACCGTTTGTGTTGGAATAGTTTAGTGCAGCTGACGTGGTGTTTCTCAGGTGTGCTGTTAGCTTTTACTTAACACCTTCTCACTATTTAGAATGCTACTTTTTGGTTTGGCAATGTCTTTTCATTCAGTTCTAGTAATTTATATTAGCTATATACATGTATAGCAAGAACTTAGGTACAATATTGAAGTAATCATGGTAATGGGCTGTCTGATGGGCGTTGACTTTTCTTTTGAAGATTCCATTTCTTTACCTTGTGCTCCATTGTGTGAGAAGATACGGTTGTGCGTGCACTTAGTCTTGCCCTCCCAATTCTGCTTCTGAACAATGTCACCTTGACATTGACAGCAGAGAAAGACAAACAGAAGCAAGAGCGTACGCTTTTTTCTCCCACAACCAAACTTGAAGGTTACAATCAGTCATTTATTGCACTCAAAACATTATTGAACAACAGAAAATACAGAACAAATTGTTTAAAGCAAAACATGTAGTGTTGTGACAAGACAATAGCTATGGTGTAGTATAGTGTAGTATTTGATTGGAATGCAACAAGCTCAATGCTAGCGTTACCAAAGGGAATGGCCTTGGTTCTTATCAGGTTGATACACAAATGGTAACAGTTCAGACTCTTCCACACGAAAGAAACTCATACAGAATGACTCACAAATAAGATCACAGAGGTGGTGCAAAATAAGATGAGGTCTATGATTAAGCTCCGTGTTTGGCTGTTCTCACCTCTAAGCTGAACTTTGGTTAAACGTCCTAATCACATGAGCATAGACAGCTTGCTCAACTAAAACTGTAATGCTAACATGACAAGCATGCATCAGTAGCAGAGGTAACCAGTACTCTAAACTATCATTATAATATATATATATATATAATTTATTTATTTAAACAATTTAACTGGTGATGCAAACTGATATAATGACAGCACCTTTGTGCGAAACATGCACACATCACCTTTATTCAAAGTCACATACACTACATCTAAACACCTCCTTCCAGACACATTCATCATACCAAACTATAAAATAGCGTCACGTAAACTTGTTTCTTCATTGTCCTATGTAGCCTTCTGATGAGAATAGGACGAAAAGCTCGAAGGCAATGATCTCGTTGTTAGTACTATTGTTGTTATTATATATATATATATATATATACATGTATATATATATATAATATTAGTATATATATATATATATTAGTATTTATTTATTTATTTATATTTATATTTATTATATCAGAAAAATCCCCAAAGGGCAAGTGTACGCATCCGGGACTCGAACCCACAGCACTGAATCGCCTAGCAGATCAGAGTTACCCGCACTATCCACTGCGCCATCACACCATCTTCAAAGAAGGATGGCTTGAAAGCGAGTTTCAAGCTTCGGCTATCCAATGCATACAGGAGTCACAGAAGATGTTAATCGTACACTTGTCGGACCGTGACTGGTCCCCGAGGGAGCGGGAAGAAGTCAAAATGCACCTTGGAGTGGGGTGCATCAAGTGTACGTGTAACATCTTCTGTGACTCCCGTGTGGATTGGATAGTCCAAGCTTGAAACTCACTTTCAAGCCATCCTTTTTTGAAGATGGTGTGATAGCGCAGCGGATAGTGCGGGTAACTCTGATCTGCTGGGCGACTCAGTGCTGTGGGTTCGAGTTCCGGATGCGTACACTTGCCCTTCGGGGATTTTTCTGATTTATTTCCTCCTATTTCTAGAAAAATCCCCGGAGGGCAAGTGTACGCATGCATTCAATTTACTGGGTGCATTCGTGAGCATTCTTTCAACGACGTATACAGTTATGACATAGTACATGCACCGTACCTGTACTTGCTACTTTACTTGCTTTGATTCCTGCGCACGTGCACAAAGAGTACAAACGGCAACGTCACATGCAGTCAACGTCACGCGACTGCAGGCCATCAACGCGTTAACGTGACACGTGCATGCGTTGACATAGTCGAGTCCCCGCCAATGTACATGCATAATAAGCGCATGCAGAAATTTAGTACGAAATGAACTTCGGCGATTTGGGAAATGGTAATTTGGGAAGCGACACTTTTGAATCAGTGTACCTTTTGATCATTCAAATTTCTGGCCCCTGCTGGGCTGAATAATTTAAGTTTTACCTTCCGTCTGGTTTCCCTAAAACAGACCTGAAATTGCTATAATTAAAATTATTTTGAAGTTTAAAATTCATGCCCTGACTTTGTTGAATTTTAAAGTTCAATCTTGGTACCACAACTGAAACTTTAAAATAGGCTTCATTTCCATTTCAACATTCGCGTTAAACTTTCACGATCGCATGTGGACTCAACTTTCACTTTCATTTTTCTTGTTCTTCAAAGTTGTAACAGCGGTACAACATTTTGTTCAATTCCGCACTGGCAACTTCAGCAGTAAGCCTGCGGTTACCACGAGGTCTCTCACAATGTCTTCGTAATTGCTGAGAAAAGACATTGATGAGTGAATGATCAACCGTGGCCCTGCGATGCCGTAACTATAGCCAAACCAGGCGTCAACAGCCGATCGATTGGTCGGCAGGTTGCAGCTGAGTCGAAGCCTCACTGATAGTGAGTTGAAAGGGTGCTTGTGTTTCTTTCACTCTCACTGCCACAGAGTTTTCCTTGGCTAGGCTGCATGACTGAATTACAACGAAACAGCTTTGCGTGGGCGTACCAGTCGCCAACGGGCCATTAATTTTTGTTGTATTGTTGCTTTTGTGCTGTAGTTGGTTTAGGTCGTATGTCTCACTAGATGATCTGAACTCTTCTTCAACAGCCTAAAAGCAAGAGACTACGCCTATAAGGTGTCCTATAGTAAACCATTTTCCCAGCCACAAGTAGGATGAGTAGCAGGCGAGCAGAGTAACAGCCTTTGCCCGGCGCCAATGGTGCGTAGTTGCTAGTTGGTGTTATTGTTGCTAGTGTGGTAGTGTTTTAGGAGGTGTATATTGCAGCTGTTACAAAGCAGCGAGAGAAATGAAAGTGAAAGTTGAGTGTGATCGTGAAAGTTCAAAGAGAATGCTGAAATGGAATTAAGGCCTACATTAAAGTTTCAGTGGTGGTACGAAAATTGAATTTTAAAATTCGGCAAAGTTAGGCATAAATTTTAATCTTCAGCATAATTTGAATTTCAGATACTGTACTATGCCTTTGGGAAATAAGACTGGAGGTCAAACTTTAAATTATTCACCCCAGCTTGGGTCAGAAATGTGAATGATTGAAAAGGTACACTGATTCTTTTGCATAGTGAACTCTGATAAAAAGGGCTACAATTTCTCGGAACGAGCAGCTAGCTTCGAACACACGGGGTACGTTTATCACAAACCATCAAGAGACACACGGTATACGGGGCTGCAGAGTCACTCGGAGACAACACCTGCAAAACGCGAACAGCGGGACACGCCAAAACACTCCAGCTCGAGCTAAGTTAGCGGCGCCGGCTACCATATGCATTCGAGTGGTAATACCTGCTTCGATTATGATACCATTGATAAAGCGCCCGCGCGCGTACATTTCAGTTTAGTAAAATGTACCAGTACAGCTACATGTATTTTCTGAGCAGCTGGCGGGAATGCCTATAGTGCCAGCTATCCTTTCGGAGCTTTCACCTGGCGCATGCATTGCAGCTGCTGCTGCTATTCTTGGTGCTACAAGATCCTCGCGCAATTACGTTTTCACTCCCTCCCCCGAGTTCGCAAAAGGTGGAGAAGTTGTACACATGTAGCGGAAAATGGCAATACACATTACGCAAGCGTCCAACCTAAAATTGGGCACTATGAAGACAGATCATGTTTCTGGTTCGCCTGGTATCATGGATTGCTGCGCCTCAAACATGCGTGTACGTCCATGAGCACGATAACTCCTATTGCCTCTGAACTGAATCACGACATCCCACGTAGTAAAACATGGAAACATGGACGTACAGGCAAGACCCGTGTATAATTCCAGTAGTTCCTCCAGTCCACATGCTACACCAGCGCGAGCAGATCTTCGCTCGAGATTTGCCCTGGACAAATGCTGAACTCTTCCTTAACCTTTCTCAACATTTTAGCGACGCGACGAGGCAGAAAGCGATCGAGTGCACGTGATACCAGACATTGAAATTGCTTTGCATCTTGCCAGAATGTTGTGGAGCACGGAATCCGACAGCCATGAATACCATGCCTAAAAACTAGTATAATAAAACGTTGCGTAACCATAGTAACCTAACAGGTCTTACAATTAGATTATTACGATCGACTGTGTGCAGACAATAGATCAGATTATAGACCGGAAAACTAATCAAGGCTCTGTCGCCTGAAATAACACCCATCAAGGATCAAGACGCAAACTCTGCTCCCAGTATCTCACGATCGAATGCTGCAGCCGACGAAGAACTTCGTCAGCTGCAGCATTCGAGATACTGGGAGCAAAGTTTGTGTCGAAGGGGGTTAAACAGCACAATTGCAACACCAGCACTCTTGCGGAGACTGCTGGGACTATAGCACCGTAGTTACGATTGGGGGACAGCGCCACCACACGCCAAAAAAGCCAGCTGTAGACGTACGAAAATGCTCGAGCGTGTTGACAGATTGGCACTTTCGACAAAGTCCGAAGCCCCCCAACTGCACCTCTACTCTCGGATGCTTCCCGGAGAAATTTTTTTAAATAATTTTGTGGACCAGCACCGCTCACGCACGTACGGATACCAGCCCCTAGACCATGCAAACTCCATTGAGAATACCTGGATGCTACTTTGCCATTCTCAAAAGGTAATGATGAAGCGACAGACATTGTTAGAGACTGGCTACATTATGAAAGCTGCGCATACCGCCTTGGAATTGGCTGATATGACCAGAAGGTGAAAGCGTACTGAAACGACGTCCATGGGGCACTGTATCTTGAACCGTTACGCTGTGGTGCTAATCGAACCTCGTTGGATGTGTCTGTTCGTTAAAACCTCTTGCCTGTACCATCATCAGCACTACCATGACAGTATTGAGCACTGATAACGACTCTTCACTTGCCCGGCAACTTTTTGCTAAATATAATAATTACGAGCCACAAATTTTCTATGGCCACCAGCTGGCAGAAACCACCTGTGGTAATACTTTCTGGACGCATAGTCGTAGTAGTCGAATGAAGAACAGTAAATGCCAAAAAGAAATCAATAAAAAGGAGGACTCACATGTCGTCGTACATGCCAGGCCTCCGTGCGGTGGCGTACAAGGAGCTTCTGTGCCGTTGAAGCTTAGCATAAACATATGGCCATTAGGACACGTTGGAGAACCCTTCTCATCCGTACCTTTGACAGAGAATCGGAGAAATGAGAATGGTGGTTATGAACGCATACAGATCGTTCAAACACTCAAGCCCCATCGGGCTCCGGTAAGAGTGGGCACCGGCGACACAGCCCAAGCGAGAGCGCTTCTTCCAGAACGCTGAATGTGGTTCACTTACATTGGCTGTTGGGAACCTGGTAGCTGATGGTGAGTTGCAGCAACGCTGCCAAACACAACAAAATCCGCAACATCACGTCTTGGCGGAAAACAGACCAACAAGAAGGAAGTCGTTCGTTTGACGAAATCAGAATATCACAGCTAAAGTGCGATCTGTCAGCGAATATATAGTAACTTCGTTATAACACGTCACGACCTACCACTTGAGGAATACACCACTTGTGGACAATAATCACATTACACTAATTTACTGAGTAATCATAAAGCAACCGCAGAGCCCAGAGCAGAGGCATGCATATTGAACTTCATGATTGGCTAGTTCCTGTCGCAGCGAAAGGTGTGGGCCGCTGCCGTGCGAAAGTTCCTGCTGGGCCTCTGCCCCAGCTGGGATGAATATAGCAGGCTGCAGCTGAGTGTCAATGCGAACAGAGCATTTGCATTTTAAATTGTACGCTGTTTATTTGTTAACTGATCCACGTTCGGATTCCTTCTTTCTTTTGTCAAGCTGAATTAAATGTTACGCCCAGCAGAATTTTGAGCATGTTGATGCGCAAATCTGCGCAAACCAGCGGAAACCTATAGCTTGCGCACGCACACCTGGCCAGTTGATCGACGATAGCCAAGGCCAAAGGCAAGCCCTCAAGCTAAGGCCTCCGGGAAACCTGCAAATGCAGATGGCCCCCGATTGTGATCATGTGACCTGGTGACCATCACGTGCTGCTAGCGACTCCAGACATGTACCAGATGAAAGTCCAGATGCACAGATTCATCATTTGAGATGTACATGTACAGGATGTGCATGTATATGGCAAACTAGGCAGCAACGCTTGTGCCAGCTCATGGCTCGACTCATGAGCTCAATGCCTATCCGGAAGATCCCATGGCCCAGGCTCTGGTACATAACGTGCGTATACTGCGTATACCACGAAGTAGTCCACGAAGCTCCGGGCGCACATGGAGCTTCAGTAATCTGGTGCCGTGCTCCCACGGCTCACCTGCTCTATCCCTGATACGATTGACGGTGGGCGTCGACGGTGCCTTGCCTTTGGTCTGTTTTTTTCTGTAGCTTTACCTTAGCACACCTGCTTCGCTTCGAGCGGCCTCAACGTAAAAGAATACATCGGAAACCCCCAAACAACATAACGCAGACCCATTGAGGAGCAGGGAAGCAGCAAATTCCGAGAAAAGCTACTGAAATTTCCTGATGTCCCAAACAGATTGCTGGGGCCGCCTTTAGTCACCATTTGACTTGATGACCTGCAAGTTGTTAAATGCTGAACACCCAGAGTCGCATCGCTTCCGCTCCCTTTCCGTCAACGAAAACATTTCGCTCAGAGTAGGCAGGAAGCGACGAAGAAAATACTTGCCCACGATGAAAACAAAACAGGCATGATCGTGAGGATCGTAAGAATAGCAGCTGCAGAGTTTCTGACAGTCACTATTGTGATGATTTTAGTCGGTATTAGTGTCGGTACTTCAGTTTGCTTTTGAGGTATCACTTACGGCGTCACCACACGCCCTCTTTGGCCGCGGGGAACAAGACGTGGGATAGAGAACACTAGCGGCAAATCATTAGTTAAAAACTATACTACAGTGTGGTCAACTCGACTACCATTTCTTCTCCGGAAAGGCCTGTTCATGTTCAGTCGCGAGCTGCCGCGCAATGGGGTACTCCATAGGTCAGCTAGAGCATAAACAAAAAATAACTTGACGAACCGCACACTCTACCTTGAAATTGGCAACCAGCTGCAAGAGGAAAGTCCTTGATCGTGGGAGTTCGAAAAAAGACGGGAAAATACTGGGGATACTGCAGCTGCGAGATCAGAGATCAGGGACGCGATGCTACCATGAAGCCAGTTTTTCTGACCTGTCGGATTGGTCGAGCGGTTAAGATCATGATTTACATTCGGCTAGGCGCTGGATCGACGCAATTTCGAGTCCGCCGGCTGTGCATGCCACGAGAAAATGATTGATTTATGGTTCTCCCGGCAAGAATAGTCTTTCTAAAGGAAAATTATCACAAAAAATCCTGGGCATATCTCGGGTCGTTGTGGGCATAGGCTACAGTATCGTAGTCACTTCGTACTAAGTTCGTAGCGTCTCGCGCAATGAATATCAGATCGCATCGACTCGACTCGACTCGACTCGACTCGACTCGACTCGACTCGACTCGACTCGACTCGACTCGACTCGACTCGACTCGACTCGACTCGACTCGACTCGACTCGACTC
>JAOWAW010050233.1:0-12783 GCA_028565695.1 Nicola tetela | reverse complement strand
TATTACTTCCACGACCATAATGCAACAGTACATCAGTGTAAACTAAGTTCATATGTGCTGGCCTGTTGGGTTTCTTTCTGTCTAACTAAGTTCATATGTGCTGACCTGTCAGGTTTCTTTTTGTCTAACTAAGTTCATATGTGCTGGCCTGTCAGGTTTCTTTTTGTCTAACTAAGTTCATATGTGCTGGCCTGTCAGGTTTCTTTTTGTCTAACTAAGTTCATATGTGCTGGCCTGTCGGGTTTCTTTTTGTCATATCCATTCAGCACTAGCTGAAAGTTTCTTTCATTTGAACAAGAATTGAACTTTTCAAGAGATTAATCATTGGGGATGTCAGGTAGGCAGATGCTTTAGGCATCTGACTCTGACCTCCATGGGTACCGGGTTCAAATCTGCCATGGGCCACACATGTCAGAAAGAAGGCAACAAAATACTTTATTAGAGACTCTTGAGGCAAGATGAAAGGATGACTAAAAGCAATGGCAAAACATTTCAGTGTCTACACCTTCATCAGTTGCCCAACAGTTCTGTTTGACACGAGAATCTCACAATTATTCCTAGGGTAATCGTTTTTAAAGGTGACAATAGGTAATAAAGTATTCTGTTACAGAACATAATTGAACTCCTAGCACATCAGTTTTAAAAAACAAAGGTATTCTGCAAGACGTTTTGCCAAAATTACCTCTGGCTTCATCTGTTGCTAAACTGACAAGTAAAGAAGACGAGATTTAAACAAATATTTCATACTACGCATGTACAAAATAAGAAGAAAGAGAAAATACAAACTACAACATCTACGAGGAAATAAATAATACTACATATATGTACAAAAAAAGAAAAACCAGAAAATTAGCTTATTATTATACGAAGAAGAAAAAGAAGAAGATGAATGATTTTTTTGAATTTCGTATTTTCTCTTTGTTCTTATTTTTGTACGTGCATATGTGTGTAGTATGAAATATTTGCCTAAATCTCATTGATGTCTTCTTTACTCCTCAGTTTAGCAACTGATGGAGCCAGAGGCAATTCTGATGAAACGTCTTGCAGAATACTTTTGTTTTTTAAGACCGGTGTGCTGGGAGTTCAATGATGTTCTGTAATGTCCGCACAGTCAAGATCCCTAAAATCTTATCTTAAGCTTTCTGTTGTCTTCATCAGCATGAGGATGAGTTGTAAAAAGTCGTTTCATTCTCTCACAGTGTCAGAAAGGTTTGCAGTTTCTTCCTTGCCCATTATATATAATCCAAGGGTTTCCTCCGGGTTCTCCGGTTTCCTTCCTCTCAAATTGAATATAAAAAGAAAACAAGAAACCACCCTGAACACTTCAGCAGTTATGCAGCAGGTTATTGACCTACCACCAAAGTTGGCATTACCGCAGGGTGAACCCGGCTGCTTGGGTGGGAAGGGTCGTGGTTGTGCATACAAATCCCTAGGCCTGCGCCTATAATAAATTGTCACCACAACGGTGCACGTGGGGGCTGGTTTGGGAGGACTTCCACAACACTGCTTGACCTAACCGACGAGTGAATAAAAAAAAATTACTCACCAGTCCGGTTCCTCCCAAAAACAAGGGTGGCTTCATTCGCTTATCGGAGAGTCCAACGGGGGACGAGCTGCAGAGCAATCGAGCAAGTGACTGTGAAGACGGCGTTCTATCCCTGACAGCAACTTCAGAAACCGCGCCTCGCAGTATGTCACACGACGATGGTCGAAACTCAGCGAGCAAGTTGGAACTGGAAAGAGACGTATGTATTGACAACGATATCGATAATGTTCTACGTATCGCCGCATAGCCGACGGAGAGAGACATACTTCGAGTAAAGAGCCGCCTTGGAGAATCTTTTCCTCTATAGTTTGGGCCCTCGATGGCTGGTGAAGTCCCGCCGGAAGTTGACTCAAAGCGTTCAGAGGAACATGCCCGTACATTTGGGCTAATCCCTTTCTGTCCTGATTGACAACTTGGTGCAAACGTTTTACCTTGTATCCGATCACCTCCTAATACAGTTCCTGTAGATGTATTGTCGGCCTCGGAGCTAGTGCGACAAGCAACAAGGGATCCGGAATTACTCCGCCGAAGAGTACCGCGGAAAGAATCGGAAGGTAAACGCTTCCTGGACAGAGAGGGTTTTAACGGAAGATGATGAAACGATCGGCAACGCTTCAGACTCCACTTCTTCCCTGAGCCGGATTGGTCCTTCACGGACTGCATGGTATGATAAGACGATCGTTTGCTCAGTGTCACGGGCAGACGCAGGCGGCTAGGGCCCGAACTAGACATTCGACGGATACTTCCCGCATCCCTGTTTAATGTCTTCACCTGAAGAGAAGTCAAGGCCCGCTGCCGTTCACACTGGTCGCCGTCTTCCCTTTTCTCTTCGAAACCTGTACAGAGGGCGGTGCAAGCAGGGGAAGAACGCGGTCCACCAACAGGCTCTAGGTATGACTTCTCAGCACCTACCGTCCCTGACCACCCTCCTTCAGAGGAGACGTTATTGCCGGACCGCGATACGGCAATCGAACCGGCAGACTGTCGCTCTTTGACGCTAACATAAGAATTAACCACCCGTCCTTTCACTTTCCCGGTACGTGATCTACCGCTCGGCATGGTCAAAGTTCATGTACGCTCTTCAAATGCACCAATATCTACTACTGCGTAGCACAGGCGGCTCGAGCATGATTTGATCTCTCAAGAACTGCTAGCAACAGTTCTTCTAGTGCCAACCAACAGCCAGAAGTAGACGGTTGGCTCTGCTGTAGAGCTGCGTAGTCGTGTTCAGAACAACATTTTGAGCAGCCTCATCGATATCGGTTGCTTTAGTTGCAACACCCTGTTGCAGCTTACTCAGGGTAAACGTGTCTCAGGCCGGTACATTGAGGGTGTGTGCTTGTCACTGCAGTTGACTGAGAGGAACTGTGTCTATGGCATGACAGTCCCCTTATATCATCATGACCAAGTGATCAGCTACTGTTTGTGTTGATAGCAACCAAAACCAGCACAGAGAAAAATTCGACAATGGCCAAAGGTGTCCTATTGCATCACTCGATTATACCATCCGCAAGCATGATGAGTCACAAATGATCGATGAGTCAACAGAGTCAGAGCTCGGACTCGGAGAGACAGCCTGTTGCTTTCGAAGTTCCTAACCCGGCCTTCAAAACATGCAAAATGAAAAGGTTTGAACGTCGTAACAAGTAAAGCAAAGCAGAGAATGTCACTGATCGTTGCATCAAAGCTCTGTATACCAAAGGTCATGGAAGCGTTTGATTGGATGTGGCAAGGCGCGACATCGTCGCTTTCATAATGTGGCATTCGCAACTTCTAACGTTTCTTAGCAAGTTGTTTCCCAGCAGTTTTTGGTCCTGATGCATCACAGTACCACGATCAGCGTGGTAAATCTATGATGGTTGGACTAGGAGAGTCAGATCGGGGGGGGAGGGTTTCCTAGACACTTTTGAGTCTGCGTACAAGTAATTATATATAAAGACAAACCATCATCGGGGTTCTCCCAGGAAATTTTTGAATTTAAAGTAGCTCAACACCCTATTTTTTGTTTTTATTATCGGCAATCGATTGTGCAAAGGGAATATCAGTCAGCCTAGTTAATTCTTCATCGGAAACCTCTATTTTTGGTAGGGGCTATGCCGGTATAACAGAAGAAAATAAGAATTTTGCAGTACAAGCTCCCTCTCCAGAGGGTCGACATGTACAGCAGTTCACAAGCTTTATGAACCAAGTACTTCATTTATTCGAAGAAGAACGGCAGCACGTGGTAGAGAGCAACGGTTGATTCAGCAGATCAAACAATTGAAATACCAAATTGATCTCACATTAGCTCTCGCTGAAGAAAAATCCGCAAGGGACAAACGTGAAGGAGACTGTCAAAGCAGCTCAACGACATTAAATCTAGGCTCTCATCAACAACACATGCAGCACAAAACAGCGCTCCTAACCACGACAGCCAGGCTGATGGGGGGCGACAGTCAAGAAAAGAAACACGCGTACGAGAAGACCAAATTCAAAGTACGAGATACGACAAAGAGACATGCCTTTCTCTAGAAAGTGAATGGGGAAGCAAGGAAAGTGCCCTGCGAGAGAGACTACTACTACGAGAGAGTCCATGTACATGTATTTCCATTTCAGAAGGGGACAGTGATCCCAACTCTGGAGGCTGCACGCACGCAAGCGTGGGTGCAACAGTAAGTGATACGCAATTGCTGCCCAAGGTTATACGACACTACGGCGGGGCGTGTCCGTTAGGCGCGTTAAGGTGCACACCCATTACGACGAAAACCATTTTGACGCGAGTCTATTCAAGAGTCGGTCGCTTCGACGAAATTGTCAGTCGCCTAACACGTTCCGGTGTAATCGTATGGCGCTGAAAAATGTATTCGTCGAAAAAACGAAGGTGCGAACTTTCTTGCGCCTGAAGTGCCACGGCGAAGTGTAGCGCGCCTAACAGTCGCGCACCTAAGTGACGGGACACCCAAAGTAGGAAAGAACGTAAGCAAAAGCGGAATTCGAAATGATACTCGTGCTTCACCAAAACTAGCAACATAGATCTACGCAAGCGAAAGCGCACCTGATACTCGAGCACTGCCCAAAACAATGCTGCCAAACTTTGACAGTGATACCGATGAGCCGCTCTGGCAATTGGTGTCCTCGAAGAAGCCATCGGGGAAGAAGTCAGTGGTTTATAAAACGAAGATCTTAGGGCAGGGCTAGTGTCTGTGGAGAATCTGAAGTCCTTTGTGGCACGCCGTGCCGAAACAGCAAGGCTGGATGAACCAAAGGAGTACGATGTGACCATCTCCCCACAAAAAGATTATTCGCAGGAAAAATGCAGCTCTACCAGTAGAATAGTGTTTGATCAGCCTTCAGCAAACCTACAGAGCGAAATCACTTTTTGGCCAAATCCTGTCTGATTGGACAGGCAACCCTTCCCATCCACATGCCAATCATCACAAGAGACCCAAGGATTTGTTTTCAGCTTCCTGTTTAAGTACGAAAAGAACACCTGCATCTTACCATGCAGGAACATCGAAACTCTCTCATCTGTGTGCCACATGTCTGCATCAGCACACAGGAAGAAAAATGGCGACAGTGCCTGGCAACAACGCCAACTGAAAGTGTCCGAGTACATTTAAAATACCAAACTCTAACAATGGCGCCCCAACCACAGACGTCAACTAGCTAACTGCGATGACGTCGACCTCCATCAAGTCTGACCTCTCAATAATGAAATCATTTGCTTATCTAAATGCACGCAGTCTACATGATGAAGTTGATGATCTTGCACAGTTTTGTTTGTCTCTTCCCAAATTGCCCTTGTTTATTGCTATTAGTGAGAGCTGGCTTAGAAGCAATGGCTCCTGCCCTGAACTGTCTTCTGTTTTCTCTAGCTCCCTGCTCAACTATTCCCCTTTAGGCAGAGACCGCCCACACCCCCGGCCCCTGTAACAGATTGCGGGTGTTATCACCTCGTTAGTTTGCAAGTTTTATCCCCTTGTTAAGGATTGTCATGGAAGCGTGCTTATAGGTGCACGTCGACCTTCTTGGGCCAGCTCGCTCATTTCATTTCATGATGTTTTGCGGATAAACTTCTTCCGACTGTTATACTGGTAGCAGAGCATGGTTCTCGAAGTCCTTGTAATTGTCTTGGCCTCGGCGCGACACGTGCTTGTCCAACGCGGCCTCAAGTTCACTCGGTGCCTTGTTGTGGTAGCATCGGTACTAGGACTTAAAATATTAATTGCTTGGATTGGGACACGGGGACATGTCATTACGGTGGCCACAAATGCAAGCTCAGCAGAGGGCCTGTGCCTAAGGCCTTTTAAAAAAAGAGCCTCGCTCACAACGCCAGTTATGGTTTTTTTTTGTCATTTCGTCAATTAAGCCAGTCGACACCATTGTTTGGTAATTGAGTACTAGTGGTTACATGTATATGGCGCGGTCGTTTGTGACGTTGGCATGAGGACCTGGAATCACTCATCAGCATACCAAACTCTGGCCATGGCTCTTGGTTGCAATTTGGATTTGACTTGCTACGTCCACCACTGGTCATGACCTTCAGGGAGCTCTCTGTTAGGTCATTCAGCCAAATTTTCAGGTGAAAATGATGATCAAGCTTGCTACTCAGGTTGGTAACAATGATCGAATAGACGTTGGGTGAGGATTTCTTTGGCTGGCGATCACGATCAAATACGAGCGGTATGCGGCCGCGCAACAAGCTCCTTATGTAATATTGATTGGCCCAATGTGAGTACGACCCTACCGGACAATTGCCAGGCTGCTCATGCAGGGCTCTAGAGTTGAACATAGAAGGAACGGTTGCTTGACGAATTAAGGTCTTGCAGTGGGTGTAGGCAGTTTCCAGAGCCTGAGAGAATTTCCCAACGCGAGAGAATCTTCCCCAGCGACACCGTGATCAAGATGGCTGTTACTCCAGCAACTCGGCCGATGATTATCACCATCTCATGTTCGCGTCAATGAAGATCTTCAGCCAGTGCCAGTGGGGCGGCGTGACAGACTGAACAGGCAGCCTTGACAGGCTGCATTTTTCAGCCTGTTCTTGGCATATTGTGTCAACATTATATCCCAAAATTTGCCAAATGTGCTGCTTCTATTGCATGAGAAAGCGCGGCTCATGTCACAGACTATCAATTACTTGATAACTCTGGGGAAAGACCCGCTGCTCGTACTTCTTCCAGAACGAGTTAGTCCCATCATCTGCATGGGCGGCAGGAACTCATCACGTATGCAAATTCCGGAACTGACTCTTCCATTTGTACAAATAGAACAGACAGTTCCGGCTCTGGTTGTTGACAAGTGTTTTTGTCCGTTGCCTTAGCGCTGCAAGCATTAGCCCAGAACTTTGCTTTTTGCCGATGAAACTCAGCAATCGCTGACCGCTTCGCAATAGCGTATCAGTGCTCCTTTTTCGTGGTAGTGCACAGTCAGCACTAACGCTGCGCGAGCTACCTCCGGGAGGTAGTTCGTGCAGCGTTAGTGCTGAAGTCCGATGGAAAGTTATCCATCCAAGATGAAGAAACGGTCGAGGAGCTGAAAAGATTCTGCAAACAAGAAACTATCCTGGCCACGATAGGTCCTTGTTTGCTCACTCTGGAGTATTTTCGCCCGTTTCTTCTATCTTGTACTTCTCGTCCTCACAGTCAAGTTCTTCGAGAACAAAGCTCTACCTACCAGTATACGCCATTGAGGACGAGAGCACCGGCCAGCGCTGTAGACTGCATGTGACCAGCCCACATCCGAAGCCATTAACAACCTGAGGTAAATCGTAATCGTTTGGCTTACGTCTTCGTGCACAAAAACGTAAACCAAACGATTATGACTCGTTCTGGCCCGCTTCATCTCGATCGTCTCCACTTGGCTACCAAGGGCAAGATCCTCTCCAGCCACTTGCCTTCCAGCAGCACTAGTTAGTTCCAGGAGTGGATTGGTTGACGGTGACAGGCAATACTGTCGCAGTGCGGCTGCTACTGACAAAATTCACGAATGGGATCGAGGAAGCGTACACGTGGTACAGGCCCTGGGTAGTCCTGATCAGTGGCCAGCTCAAGCGCACGCATGACGTACCGGTGCCTGGCACTGGTTGGCGTGTCAGTACATGTGCAGATAAAACGAGAAGCACACACATGCACGTGGCCGAGCCAGCGAGGCCTAGGCTTGTGCGATCGTGGTTGGACTAGTAGCGCCGCGGCGCCGCGCATCGGACCGCCACATACATGTACATGTACACAAAGTTTGCTCAGTCCGCCGTGCCAGTCAGCTCTACCACTTCGTCGACCGATCGCGGGAGGTGAGATTGAACTCCCCTACGACCACGATCAAAAGCCTAGCTCGCGTCGCTCGCTTGGCAATAAAGAATACAGAAGTTTCGAAAGACCATTCTCGCCTGGAGAATCATAAACTAATCATTTTCTCTTTTGACGAGCTGAAGTTCACAGCGGATTCCAACCTGCGGCGAGTCGGCGACCCAGCGCCTTTCCGAATGAAAATCAAGATCTTAACCGCTCGACCAATCAGCCAGCTTCGAGTCCGCCCGTGCACTGCAGCCGGTAAAGAGCGAAAATGATTTGTATACATGAGTTGTTGCTACATGTCATCTGCGACTGGCAACGTCCCGTGTTGTCTAGAACGGGTGGGGCTGCGGCGGGAAGCCAAGCTAAGCTTCATGTTGCTCATGTACCTGCATGTACATGTGTACTTTATTGCCGAACGAGAGGCTTATTTTGTGAAAATGATTTATTGCCGAGCGGGCGGAGCGAGCGAGGCTTATTTTATTGAAATGCTCTTTTAATAAGAAACTGTAGTGGTAAGCCTCGCTCGCTTCTCTTGCTCGGCAATAAAGTATACATGTAGGTACATCAACAGCCTGAAGCTTAGCTTGGTGCCCCGGCACAGCTCACGTCCCTGCTAGTCAACATGTGATAGTTGCTGGTCGCAACTGACATGTACAACCCATGTTACTACTTTACATCAGGCGCCAGCTACCGGTCACGCAGCTGCTTACTGCTTTATGCAACTTTCTCCTAGAGAAAGGACGATCGCTTGCAGCATCTTTCAACCGGTCGCGGTAATAAAGCTCAACCCAGAGGTGGATGACTTCGTGAACGCTTCGGGAGGCTCAGTTTGATGCATGGTCAGGGAGTCCACACAATCGGCAGTGACAGTTGAGAGAATCAAACTAAAAAAACCAGAAGTGTATGCGCATGCGTTAAAATGATGCCGGATTGTCACACTCTATAAGTGATGATGATAAAATAGAACTAGCGGTTTTTTCTTTTATAATTTTTCTGTTCCAAGACACTAGCTACGAGCTTCAACAACGGTTCTTGCTGCTTGCCGAGTATTGGCTTAGTCTAGGAAGACTTGCTACTGAGCATATTCAACGATGGTCCTGGCAGAATTGATCTGTCATCTCGAACCAACTACTACAGTGTACTGCTGGCCTAGTCTCTTGTCGCGCTCTGTATACACATAGTAGTTCATTGCATTAGCTTCCTCAGTACGTACATGACTCTTCCGGTTTAAAACAAGTTTTTCAGTATTGCATCATGTGCGCTGACTTTAGCTACATAGGTTTTTTCCACACTATCATGCACGTGCTGGACACGCGGCGCTTTATGGCGGAGTTTTCCTGATGCTAAGGTGTTGCCCGGAAACAGGTTTAAGTATGACGTAGTCAATGAAACGCTCATGCAGCACCATTGCGTTCTAGTGAGACGTTCAAAGCACCAAAGAGCTGCCTCTACATATTCACGTCTGGCGGGTTAAGACCTAAGTGACTGTGTCTAGACAGTTTGCCCAATCTCGCTGTTATCCCTAAAAGATGAAGAACTTCTTTCATTTTTGGACAGAAATGGCCAGAACCTGAGGAGACTGTTCAACGTCATAGACATTCGAAAGGGCAGCGTTATAGACGTGCGAAAATACGAGAAGAGACCTTTGTCCACAAACAGCTATTGCCTGGCGAGATTAACGAGAGTTTCCAACTACAGCTAATTTATCACTATAATTATATCCTCCGGTGTAGTATACATGTATATTGCCAGTTTTCCAAGTGGATAGTCTACGTCATGATCAAGGCCAGCGGTCGTCTGACAGAACGCCTCGATCCTGATGTTTTTAATTAGCTTCCCGCATGCATCGCAAGCAATTAGAGATCATCTAAGAGCATCGTGAGTGGACTGTAACGGAGTTATAAATTTAGCGAATTCGAACGATACAGGAAGAAATCCCGTTGCATTGGTAGCAGAGGATGGTTAGATTGGTACAGATGTGCGTAGGATTTCAAGAAGGAAATAGAGAAGGACGAGGAGTTCATTGGAGGAGGGGATAGTGTAACGGAGTTCTAAACGACGGCAAAAGCATGTGATTCGTGACTGGTGACGTCGTGCCGAGGCGGTCAAAGGGGTAAGGCGCAGGAGGCCAAATGTTGAGACCCGGGTTCGATTTCTGGTCGCGACACATCTTTTGCTGTCGTACCTACTCCGTCTTCCGCTGTCGACAACCTTAATTACCGAATGATCCAGGAAGAGATCCTGTTACGCTGGAGCTCCGAAGGCGTGTGAGTTATCAATATGTTTTTGGTTGAAATGAAGGATGGCCCGGGCGGAGTGCATGGTATACGATAGGTTTACGTCAATGTAACAGGATCTCTTTCTGTATCGTTCTGTAAGGTTGGCAACAGCGGAAGGTGGAATAGGTGCGACAGCAAAAGATGTGTTGCGACCAGGAATCGAACCCGGGTCTCAACATTTAGCCTCCTGCGCCTTAACCACTTGACCACCGCGGCATGACGTCACCAGCCACGAACCACATGCTTTTGCCATCGTTTAGAACTCAGTTATATGCACAGCCTACACTACAGTTTGCAGTAACATGCCCCACCCTTAGTGGAGAGTGCTCCATCGAATCGTGAGTGTGTAAGCCCTCCAAGGCCCTTGGCACTCTCAGGCTTACACAAACATGTCTTCCAAGCTCCTTTCTTGTCACAGTCAATCTCAAAGTACTCCTGTGAGAATGACAGCCACAGAAACAAAACGAAACCAAAACTATATAAAGTCCTTGAGAATGACTCGTGATGCTGCGCACACACTAGCGCGCGTTAACACTACAGTGAGGCCAATTCTTTTTGTCCCTTTCTGTTCGCCGCATACAGCCTTCGCTTCAGTTTGTAGGACGTGTCCACACCATGGCACGAGACAAGGCGCGCGTGCTTCCACAACTGCAAAGGGTCAACGCAAGGTGGCACTCGGCCTCCTTGCGTAAGGATACCCTACGGATTATCGCTCTCTTCATTGCCGGAGCGCATTATGGCACAGTGTGGCAAAATGTCTTGGTCTGGCCGTCAGCTGCGTGTTAAAAGTCAGCGAGGTTCCCGTGTTCACTGGAACAAGGACAAACATGCTATGTTAAATTTCATTGTTTGATATTGCTTTCATTATTATAACCTGCAAATAACATTGAGTGTTCCTGATTTCCAACTGATCGCCTTTTTAAAGCTACAGCCGGCAGTTTACCATGGGAAGAGCGTGTTTCGTTTAGATAAAATCCATAGCGCTCTAATCCCCAGCTGGCCAGCGTCAAAGTGTTGTCAGCGTTTATTGTCAAGCGTGCTTAGTTGAACGCTATCGTGCTCTCAGGCTCGTTTCGTGTGAAGTTTCCCTACTCCGATTCGTTGAAATCAACATCCCCTTAAGCTGCGATATCGCTCTTGACAGTAACATCCGCGCCTACCTCGTCTTCGCGGTGAAACTTTCGTGTAAGAGCGATTTTCTCCGCAAAACATAACTTTACCACGACGTAGAGTGAGTGTCGCTTGCGTTCTCGTAACAAAGTGTTTCTGTTGTACGCGAAGGCCCTTCAGAGCAGCATCTAAGGCACTGCTGGCAAGTTCAGCTGATTTCACTTTACCAAAATCGACGTCCATAACGAAGTTCATATCGTGTTCGAAGTTTCCATGAGCAAACTTCTCGCCAGAGGCCTTCAGGGAGCCTTTGTGGGAGACCTCCAAGTGGTCTTTGTACTCATCGAAGATGACATCCAATTCTTGTTGATTGAGACTGTCAAGCTTTCCAAGAGCTTCTCTACTCACCGATGTGTCCAAGACTTCTGAGAGCTTAACCGGTTGGCGCTCTAGCATCTTTTTCTGCCAAGGAAAACAGTTTCTTTTTCTTCGTGAACACGTCCACGTCCAGCATGCTAAGGTCTGGCCACTGGAGCTCGCACACGACGTCGTGCTCGAAGCATCGTCGAACGCAGCGACCCGGGTACAGCTTGTGGTGGAGATCCATTATGCGCTGTTTGGCAGGTCATTGTTTCTGATCTCGGGTCTGCGAAAGTGAAGAGTGAGCTTCGTTGGTTTACAAATGGGAAATTAATTATCTCCGCGCGAAACAGATGCTGCACGACTGCTCGCAATGATAGTTGTCAAACGCAGGTAGCCGGCACATACTGCCTTGGCATATGGGGAGCATTTCCGGCGAAGCTATGCTTGAGGACAGCTAGTGCACGCTGGTGTGGTGTGCACTGGCCCTTTTATAGCTGCTCTTTGGCCAAACAGCTTCGTGAAATGCTACATGCACCTTCAAGTGTCTCTGCAGGCCTCTCCAAGCCTCCCTAAGCCCTTGCAGGCGGCGCGCAGAACTGCGCCCTGCAAGGGAACGATGAACCGTGAATGATATCACGATCGATCCGCCCACTTTTCCCTGCTGAGCTGAGCCCATGCTGCTGTGCCTGCATTACGATGATTACGGCCAAACGGACAGGGCACCAGTCTACTGTGTTACAGGTCGTTGCATTTCGTTGTATGTAGTATGCACCAGACTGACATGTCGAGTTTGCACGCTGTGTATCTATACGTCTAGGACGAATACGTATACTGAATTGGGAAACTGGAGTGGGAACAGGGCTAGGGGAAAGATCGACCTACAACATTTCCCAGCTCAGGGCCAATTTCTACCTGCATGTAGTCTTTTCGCTCCTTCCAAGTCTAACTGAATATGAGGATATCCTTAGCCTCACTGAATGTAAGGATATTCTGACCAGTCTTTCTGAATATGAGGATATCCTTACCAGCCGGAGTTAATATGAGGGTATCCCTATTAGCCTTATGTTCAATATGAGGCTATCCCTAGAAGTATGGCTGAAGGATATGGATTTCCCTACCAGTCATACTAAATATGAGGATATCCTTACCTGCCTTACTCAATGTGAGGATATCCTTACCTGCCTTACTCAATGTGAGGATATCCTTACCT
>JAOWAW010050122.1:5448-17091 GCA_028565695.1 Nicola tetela | reverse complement strand
CACACACACACACACACACACACACACACACACACACACACACACACACACACACACAGAGGGAGAGAGAGAGAGAGGGAGGGAGAGAGAGGGAGAGAGAGAGGGGGAGAGAGAGAGAAAGAAGGAGAGAGAGAGGGGGAGAGAGAGAGAGAGAGGGAGAGATAGAAAGAGGGGGAGAGAGAGAAATTAGTCTGTAAATTTGCACTGACATGCCAACTCAGTTCAGGATGCTGCCAAAAACTACTTTGTCAGTTTTTCTGGTGCAAACAAAAACAGAAAAATCAGAATTTCAGATGCAGGTGTTGCTTTACACCTTATACAGGTATTCCACACAGGTGACTTTGGGAAGGGCATGTGAATCAGTCGATTGTTCAAGCTCAAAGTGAGTGGCAAAAGTGTGCGACAAACCATATCTTAAAAAACCACATTTAATAACAAAAGAAAACAGAAAAACCAAAAAAAAACAAATAAAGATGATAGCAATATATACGTAGCCAAATGTCAGGAATCTTTGTCCTTTTTCTCCATAAAAACTTCCTTAAACAGCTTTGCTTGAAACTGCATCATTCCCTCCATCATATTCTGCAGCAAACCAGTCTGAAATTCTTGCTGTGTTCTGGCTCCTTCTGCTGCCATCTCTCAAGCAAAATCATGATCTTTTTTTCTGTTGCTCCTTCTGAATTTCAGCAAAGGACGTAAGAAACTGTTGCTGTGTATAGGCAACTCTGCTAGTTTGACCAGCCTGACTTCCAGGTGAAGACTTTGTCTTTGACGCCAATGCTCCTGGCACTTTCTTTGCTTGAGCTGGGGCATTAACTTCGTCATCGTCTTCATCACTGCCACCCTCATGTTTCCTCTTCTGCGGAAACTGGGTTGCACTCTGAGCTCCTGCAAGATCTTCAGCTGCTCTAGTGGTTGGGGAGTTCTCTGTCACGCTGCTCCCATGGCCAGAAGCACAACCAGTCCCACCAGGCTGATCTGCAGGTGATGCAGATTGAGAACTGTCCACATCTGCTGTGTCAACAGCTCCTCCGACTGCAATTCACCACGTCGGATGGTAACCAAACAATTCAAAGTATACTATCAAGAGGGGACAGCGATATTGTTTATGTATGCTTGCCCAATCAATACCATAAAGCGGGTCACTGAGCAAGTCATCGAGAAAGTCCTCTGACTCGTCATCGGAGCACAAAGCAAAGCCAGTTGGCAGATCCTGCTTTGGCTTCTGCTTCAGCAACAGTGTGACGTACTTGTCCAGAAGTTTCTTTCTGGTCCTTTTAATTCCGTCCAGTTTGTTTTTCAAATATCTGTTGTCAACTCAATGTTCCCGCACGGAGCCATGGAATCGCCGCTGGCCAGTTGCCCTACTGTTTGCATCTCCTTCAAACGTCTCAACACCCATTCCCTCTTTTCCTTCTCCGCTTTCATTTTTTTCCATCCCTTTCTTCATTTCCATCCACAGTCTCATAACAGCCTCTTCTAATTCTTTCAAGCAAGTGAATCCCATCACAGCACAAAATCTGTCTGTCCGTTTTCAATGCAAACAAAGCAAAGTCAAATCAAAACTGGTGAACAGGAGAACAGACAACAGCCAGTGGTTCCATGAAAACAAAATTGCTGACATGACACAACTTGGTGCGGCATGGCAGCTCCTGCGTTGCATAACTCGTGGCATCGTTACAATAGCAAACATGGCAAAATTGCTCATGCCACCATGCCGCACGCCGCTGTGTAACCAGGCCCTAAAGGGGGCGCGGGACAGTTGTGATGTTACATGCGACGCTTGGCACTGCCCTAAAGCTGAAGCTGTCCTAAAGCTTAATATCTGACTTACAGAACAGTGTTCAAGTATATGTAAGCCATGTCCAAACCAACTACAAATAAAAACAATCAAGTAGCAAGTAATTTTGTTGGCCTCCTCAATGTTCTTTGTCACTCACTAGGCATGTTTTCAGCAGAATTCAAAGTAACTCAAGGCAGGAAAGTCAGTGCCATGGGAAAACAAATATAGTAACCCCCTTTTTTCCCACTCAATCTCAACACTAATTCATAAAGAACAGCTGAGAAAAAATTCAGGATTTTGTAGGTTTAAAAGTTGCCCAAACTTGGCCAAGACCATCCTGGAGTCACCATTTTTACATTGACTTCTATACTTAACAACCCTGTAAATAGGTCAACTTCAACGAGTTTTCCTGGCCAACTAAATATGGTGACCTCTCATTTTTTTTCTTTTGTTTCGCAACATGTTTGAACTATAAAAGGTGTCTTCAGCAAAAAGCAAAATGTTATTTCTTGGTGCAAGAAAAACTGTCCCAAGCCACCTTAAGACAAAAAAATTAGCTGGAAACGACTGTTTTGGACAATTTCTGATTCATCAGCAGTTGAAGGCCCATGAATGCTTAACTGGCAAAAACAGAAACTCTCCAATGGTCTTGAGATGATTTATGGGAGATGATTTTATGCAACAGATGTGGCAGATTTTGGTTACCTTGACAACACATTGGTGCCTCTCTAATGGCATAATCATGTCTAGAGAAGTGAACCCATTCGGTGCTCAATGCATTGCGTTTTGTTGTGCCGGTCATTGTGTATTGAGAGTGAGATGTCTTGTTCTGCACAAAAGAACGCAACACAGCAAAGAAGAAACATGATAACTTAAACCTAGTTTAAGAAAATAGAACATGTCTTTACAAAACAAAGCATGAAAAATTTCTAACAGAAAATGGTGTCCTTAAATGGAAGAAGTAACTTCGACAGTCTACCCACAATATTCTGTTCATGAACAATGGATGAAAAGCTTACCATTACCATGTCAACAATGTGAAGAACAAGCATGTCTTTTTCGTTTCTTGTCGAGCAGGAAATGTTGACATGATAGCCAAGAACAGTATCAGGATTCACTGCCACAAAAAAACATGTCATCGATCAATCAAACTTGCATCTTCATATGTTGTTAATCGTTTACCTCCTCTAATGCCACAGCATCTCTCCTTCCCCCTCCTCTCCTCCCTCTATCCCTTTAGTTAACAGGAAATACAGGCCAAAGACAATACACAATCAGAAATACAAACACTTGCACATGGGATTCCACAAGTGGCATAATATTTTGGGATTGTCCATCTTCAAAATTTGCTGGTATCTTTTTTTTTCAAGCTGGATGGATCTCCAGTAAGAATCTACACCTATCAACTGACAAAATTACATTCCCACTGACATATTCTAGAGCAAATCCAGAGCTGGAAAGCCATTTGAAACCATAACTCTTCCTCTAGACATTTGCATGCTTATACACAACTGCATGAAATGCCGTGGTATAAGTGGATACCTATAGAGTCAGCACACATCACACATTCCCACATGTTTGCCCATAGACGCTCGGGTAAGATTGGCCATGCGTAACTTAACCTCTTTCTGCATTTGCTACGAGTCAAGTGACAAACAGGTCCCGCAACTGGTGTGATGTGCAATTTACGAGCGGCTTAACCTCTCTGTTTTGCAGACACACACACACACACACACACACACACACACACACACACACATGCAAAGTGATTCTCATGAATGTGTATTGCCATAGCTCTGGCCTGCCCTAGGTTAAGGATTCAACTGGGTTAGGCGCCCAGCACCTGCAGCAGGTTCTGTAGAAAACATAAGCCAGACTGAGAGGAGAATATCCCACCCAGAGAAAACCTGGCTGGCCCTGTAGCTCAGCGACAAGGCAATCATCCAGTAAGGGAAAGCTCCAGATTCAAATCCTGACGCATGCATGGACAAATTTTTCCTCTCAAAATTAAAACCTTCCAATATATAAATGCATAAATATATAAATCTTTATAAATATAAATATCTAACTAAACAAACAATTATCTTACATATTCATACATAAATTCACGTATATAAGATCAGGGTGATTAGAGACAAACCTGAGGGTGGTGTCCAAGATAACGTGATACTCCAATAGGAAAGTTGATCCGGCAATGGACTTTCAACAGGTGCTTTCACTTCCAATGGTGGTCCAGGAACTCGAACAGCTGGCCTTTGCAATGATGCTCTCATCATAATGACCGGCAAAAGAAAGAGATCAGACACACTTGATCAGAAAAATGGAACATGATATCAGAAAAATGAAACATAGCATCAGGAAAATGAAACATAGTATCAAAAAAATTGTTTCACAAGTTATTTCTTTGGCAGGCAAATGGTGTTCCCCTGTGCAAGTTTTTCTTCACCACAGTACCAAAGGTTGCAGCTACATGAAAACCAACTATTTAGATTTGTACAAATAGCCCCTGAGTGATGCATGTGTTCTCTGGTTGTAAATTCATTGATAGATACCAAACAGAACAAAAATACCATGAAATGAATTCAGGGGTTAATATGTCTTGAGTTTGCTTGTTATGACAACATCACCGCTCTTTTTTGTTGTTTTATGTGTTTTTTTTTGCAGACGGTGATGAAGACATCACTGTTCTTTTTTGTTGTTTTATGTGTTTTTTTGCAGGCGGTGATGAAATTTTGCTTTAAATTAAAACAACAAATTGAAACATATATGATATCAGAAAAGTGTTGATGATCTCAGCAATACTGTGAAAAAAAGTACTAGCAGCAAGCCCAAACTGGAAGAAGAATTAGCAGATGAAAGCGGTGAAGGAGGAAGGGGTGAAGAAGAGAGAAAAATTTAAAGCTATTTTTAGAAGAACAAGTTCTTTTTTCCTTTTAAGTTGGGCGCACAAAATATCAAATATCAGTAAAGGATTGGCGGTTTGCGTGCATATGAAGTGCATGCCTGACAGTGCGTGTTCAGTCCACCATTGTGAGCATGTCAAATGCTTCAGTTCCTGACCTGTGCCATTTTTATTCAGGTATAAAACACCAATGAAGTCATTGTGAGAGGCTCTGTCGTATTCAAAAACGGAAACTCCAAGTGTTCAAGAGGATGAAAATTGACTACAAAGTACCCCTTTGGGGGAGGTTTCTGGATAAGTACAGAGGAGGGTTTGGGGCCCTCGCCTAGGAAATTTATTTGATTTCAGGTTGTTTATCTGCATTTTTGAAGCTCAGATGAAAGTGAAGGGGCTTCCAGACACCCGGAATTCTATACAAAGTACGCGTTTGGATTTTCAATCACCAATCGCCTTAGACTGTCAATCATGGCGCCAGCTGGCTGCAGGCTCAACAAAAAAATCGAAATCACAAGGGGGTACACATGTCTGTCTAACTGTTTGTGCAACAGTAGTACTCCTTACCACTCAACAGCATGCGCATCATCTTTTACCCATTCTTTTACCAGCTAAGTCATCGGAGCTTGAAACCTCATTTCAGGTATGGGTTATCCTATTCAAAAAATCCATCCACAAGAAAAAAGAGGAGAAAAGTGTTTTTTTTTTCTCTCAATCACCCTCCTCTTGATCATCATCGCTGAAAATCCCAATTTCTGCTCCTTTTACTTAGGTCTTCCCTTAAGTTTGGGAAAAGCGAATTTGAACAGGAATATCAACGTTTTTTGAAGTTTCACTCACAAGCAATTTCAGGGGTGTGACCTTTAAATTTAATACGTGTAAAATCCACGGGTGCACACCAATCATGAAACCGTTAGCACACACTACTTGTGTTTTCAGATATGCCACTTTTGATGGAAGATAAACGCTACGCTAAGAGTGGAGGGACAGAGACAAAATATAGAAAACAAGACTAAAGCAAGTGGAACCCTAAGGGAAAGAACGGCACAAGAGAACAGAAGAAGCGGCTAAAAGAACAGGCCCAAATGGAACGCAACGGCAAGATGAAAGCCAGAGCAATAGCAACACATAAACTACACAGCAGAAATACTACCGTAGCAGACTGAAAGGAGAGGAAGAAAGGGGAGCAAGTCAAGATTCCGGCTTTCCAAAAGATCGATAGTAATCAATAGCGAGATCCTCTTGAACGTCTACTTTCTGCTAGGTCGTTAGTAATCAACAGCCAGATCCTCTTGAACGTCTCAGTCTACACCTAGGCCCTCAGCCCGGCCTCATGATATCGATTGGCTAGGAAGTATATAGGGAAAGGGGTGACGACAGGGATTCCCCCTTAAGGATCTTTCTTCGTGACAAAACATACAAAACGCCTACCTCCACAAATTTCCACAGCAGGGCTATGGCAAGCATGCGAAAAAAGTGAAGGCTCGGAAACAGAAAAGAGCTTTGGCAGGCAATAGCGTCCCCTTTGGCTGTACTCTACTGGCCGCTGGCTTTCGCATCAGTTCAACATCAAGCCGCACAAATGCTCTCTCAAAGAGTCAGTAAAGTTTGCGATCGACTTAGGCCGCCGTCAACGCAGCCAGTTCGTCGGAGGAGAATCCTGCCGAAAAGAAGTTTCGGCAACCCTAACGAGTTCACGACTGATAGCTCTACGTCCTCAGTTGAACAGATATTGAGAACTGCGTACCGACAACCAACGTCCCCGGGCAGACTATCTATTACAGAAAGAAACGCTGCAGATACTGGCCGACTCGACGATTAAGGATTTTGCTTCATCTAGCACGCAGTTTTTTCCTAAGCATGAGCGGGCTGCTCGCAGGCAAAAGGATTCAACAAAGCAAACGCTAACACGCTGGGCGTAGCAATTGCCTCGGAACTTGACCAATGTTCTCACAAATATCGATACCGTAAGGGAAGTGGGTGGCGAAAAACGCTTACCTGTGTTCCGTCACGTTCGTACTCAGTCAAGAACTCGAAAGCCTATATCCGCATCTTCTTGTGAACACTCGAAGTGCTTTGTAGACTCGGAGACGACTGTTATGTGATTGCCCAGCCTGGCTCATTTGTAAAGTCTACATGCAGAGTTGTCTCAGTCACTGCCAGAGTTTTGGGAACGTTCCATTGTGAGAAACCGCCAATGCAAAACTAGGAAAACTCAGTCTTCCCGCCAGAATAGAAATATAGAGATAATAATCAGTCTCAGGAAGCCAATGAACGCACGAATTCTCCAAAACAGCTCACCGTTTGCTAGCTCCTGCTCGGTATTGGCGAGAGCGCACGAATTGGTAAGTCAGAACGAGGGTGGACGTCCTCTCTGAAGACCAGACAACTACTACTGCACTGACCCTCGCATGCAAAGCCCGTCGCTTCATAACGCAGTCAGAAATGTTAGCTTCCGTACACGCGAATGCGGGTCTTCCTGTAATAAATTTTTCCGTCTGCAGCATTCCAAAGTGACGCATGTTCACGCTCGACTTGAACAAAGAATAGTTGGCAGTCTTCTGCACGGAAAAGCTCCTGAAGTGAAATAACGAAAAGCTCGTGGAGGTTCAACTCATAAAAGAAGCCTGAACCAGGTGAAAAGTTTCATCCATGCCGCACGCGCACGCCCAGATCAGCTGCTCGTGGTTCTTTCTAATTTTTGCAACATCGTTCGTGTTAAGCTGCGCGCGCATGAGAGTGGACGCCCACTCCGATACTCGGCGGTAACATACATCAAATGCGAACACCCTATCTGATAGCGGTGGTAGTATACACTAACACCGTTGCACGAAGAACATGGGGTTCCGTGCCCAGCCTGCTATGTTTATAGCTCAGCCAACACGTTTTTAAAACATGCAATATACACGTAGATCTAAAAAGTAACCCGGAGCATGTATTCAGGCAGGATGAATGTAGAAGCTTTCTCTTATTGCTGGAAGCTGTTTTCTCTAAATTCTCATAAAAATGCATGAAAGGCCCACGGGACTTCCAGCTAGTTGATTGTCAAAATAATGATAAAACCACAAGACTATTCTGAAAGGGTTGGCAAGTAAGCCAAATTTGAATAGTGGAAGATAAACATGGAAAGCCCCCCTGACCCAAACCAAACCCGCCAGACAGAACATCCATATGCCACAAAAGACTATTCAAAAGTTAGACCTTGTTTAAAAATCAAAACACATGGTGGTCTCAACAAAAGTGCAGGAAAGTGGCTGCTTGAAACTTTATTTACAATGCGTTTCAGACCTGGTGAATCTAATAATCTCACCAAGCAAGGTTAGGACAAAACAAAAACATTATTGAGCAATGCAAACCAACAGATTTTAAACTGCATTACAGTCTGTTTTATTTCATGCCTGTCACCTCTGGCAGTGGCAACACACAAACAGTTGGTAAAGTCCACACATCTGTACTCTTGAAATGGACTGTAAACAAGGCCATTTTACTCAATTGACAAAGACAAATTTATCAACATGTAAAGTATAGAACTGCATGACAAAGGCAAATAGCAGTAATACAACAAAGCTTGAAGTTTCCTTCCATATAATCATTTAATTTGACAGGAAGATATGTTTGTCATCGTCCTACTAATCTCACTAGTAGTGGAAATTGGCTGGAATTCTTGCAGTGAGCACCTTGAAAGGCCACAACACATGTCTCCTATTCACCAAGGCACTTCAGACAAACAGCAAAAAGTAAAGTAGCATTTGAGTGTAATTGCTTACAAGAAATATCACTGTAGTGAGCAATGCATTCTTCTGGTGGTCGTGGTAACCTAGCTCAAGTTGTAGAACCATTAAAACACTACAAACCTCTTTTGAAAGATTGAGAGAAGGGAAAGAGGGAGAGAAGAGTTAGAGACAGGGATAGGAGAGAGAGAGGGGGTGAAAGAGTCTGAGAGAGAGAGAGAGAGAGAGAGTGAGAGAGTGAGAGAGAGAGAGAGAGAGACAGAGAGATACTGAGACCAAGAGACAGGGAGAGAGAGACAGCAAGTGCACACACACATACACACACAAGAGAGAGAGAGAGGGGGGAGGGAGAGAGAGAGAGAGAGGAGAGAGAGAGCGCACACACATGAGAGAGGGAGAGCATGCACTAGAGAGAGACAGCATGCATGCAAGACAGAGAGAGTGAGAGTGAGAGAGAGAGAGAGAGAGAGAGAGAGAGAGAGAGAGAAAGAGAGAGCGAGAGATGGAGATAGATACATGTATATAGATAGAGGGAGAGCACAAGAGATAGAGAGAATGTGTGAGGGAGTTAGAGACAGATATAAAGAATGAATGAGAGAGAGGCAGTGAGAGAGAAAGATAGAGAGAGACACGGAAAGAGATAGAACAGGAGAGAGACACAGATACAGGGAGAGAAAGAGAGAGAGAAAAGAGAGAGTCTGAAAGACAGGGAGAGTTAGAGAAAGAGAGAGAGAGAGAGAGAGAGACAGAAGAGAGTGGTGGGTGGAGGGTGGTGGTAACAGGTCAGAAGTTTCTGATGAATATACAGGCATGTATTACATTGTGTGTGAGTGCACTGTGTACATCTCCTGTTGTCATAGTTATGCCTTGTCTCACCTGCTCTGGTACACCATCTCTCCACTTGCTCTTCATTGCCAGCTGCCAACCACCACACAACAACACTGAACAAAACAAACAAAAGACAAGTATATCTTCACTCATACCGGCACACAGGTTTGTGAAACAAAAGTGCATGCCACTGGTAGAGAATTTTCAAAGATCAGCCTGTGCAACCAAAAAAAACCCATCACTCTGATCAATTTATGCTCAAATTCTCAAGTGTGCAGTCAAATCAAACAGTTACATCAAGCACCCAGTTACATCTATACACCCAGACTAGCCATAACACATAATGGCTATATGTGTATGTATGTATGTATGTATGTATGTATGTATGTATGTATGTATGTATGTATGTATGTATGTATGTATGTATGTATTGTAATTGCTGTCTTGAAGCAATGAATAAATTGTACATCTACCAGTAAGCTCCAACCATTAATGTCTCTCGCATCTCAAAAAGTGTTCTTGGTAAAGCTTATTCTGTCAACAATCAAACAGAGCTCTAAACACAAGCAAGTTTAGCACAAATATTGCTCACAAAGAAAAAGAGAAGAAAAAAGCAAAGCATGTATTTGACAGATTTCTGTGCAAATGCTATAAGACCAAGAGGGTCATGTTAATCACAATCACTCAGGATAATAAATAAGTAGTCTTCTCATGTGCTAACACTGCACAGACAAAGACCACTACCGAGGCACAGTATACATTGATGAAACCGGTTGTACGCTACGGACACAAATGATGCAGCATTGTTCAGCTATCAGAGACAATAGCGATACACCGGTGGCTAACCAATTTTTGCAGCCTGGACACTGTCCAACGGGTTGTGTGTTGGACTCAGCACCAGCCAAGACGATTCAGTGGCACGTACTGGAAAGCAGGTGGATTTCGCACTTTGGAAATTGCACGTCATGCTGAATAGCGACAATGGTGTCAGTATACTCCTACTTTAGCACCTCTGATAGGTGACGTTTTCACACCCATTGCCTTCACTGCCATTCTCCTCCTGTTATTGCTATACTGCTAACGACCTCCCACTCTCTCAGAACCTGATGAAGCCCAGTGGGCAAAACCTTGTTCTCTGATCCTCTTCTCACCCCTCCTTTCTCTCGCTTCTTTCGTGGGTTGATAGATACCAGTGCTTCAAGATTACCTTGCTGCATGATGTTGCAAGATCCTTTTCATCCAGAAGATGAAGGCTGAGGCAGTCCATTGACAGGCTTGCCCGGCCGCACTGGCTCAGATGGCTCATCCTGTCAGCGTGGTGTTTGACTGCACACTACCCACGTGCATACATGTACTGGCACACCGTGTACCAGTGACTACACAGCAGATATGTTGCTACTTACGCACAGATTATAGATGGCATGGATAGTCTACAATTTGGTGCGTCTGCAGAAGGATGAAACTTTGTCATTTCAATTTGTTTTGGAAAAATTGAAGTTCTGAAGGGGAGGCAGCTGCGGCCCCCTCTAAATCCATTACTCACTGTGGAGATAGCTAGTGAGCAACAGGGAGCACTAGAAGCAGGAAGAAAGGTCAGGGGAATTGACCACATTTGTTAATGTTTTGATCCTTTATTTGCACAAACAAAATGTGGACTATAACATTGTGGCATTCACAGTCAGTACACTGCACACGTAATAAGCCATTTTAGATCATCTAGAAGTGTACACTGTACAAACCGCTTGAGATCACATCAGGGCTGAAACGGTTTTGCATTTTCCCTTCTCAGTTTGCTCCACTTTTATCGATTCTTTATCGGTTCCTCTTATTGGTCCCTCTAATCGATTCCTCTTATCAGTTCTGACCTACAAACTGAAACAAATTTCTCACACCTGAGAACGACTAGACTGAACAAAATTCCCACACCCCAGAACGACTGGAGTGAAACAAAATTCCCACACCCCAGAACGACTGGATTGAACAAAATTCCCACACCTGAAAATGACTGGATTGAACAAAATTCCCACACTTCAGAATGACTGGATTGAACAAAATTCCCACACCCCAGAACGACTGGATTGAACAAAATTCCCACACCCCAGTACAACTGGATTGAACAAAATTCCCACACCCCAGAACGACTGGATTGAACAAAATTCCCACACCCCAGAACGACTGGATTGAACAAAATTCCCACACCCCAGAACTAGATTGAACAAAATTCCCACACCCCAGAACGACTGGATTGAACAAAATTCCCACACCCCAGAACGACTGGATTGAACAAAATTCCCACACCCCAGAACTAGATTGAACAAAATTCCCACACCCCAGAACGACTGGATTGAACAAAATTCCCACACCCCAGAACGACTGGATTGAACAAAATTCCCACACCCCAGAAC
>JAOWAW010050011.1:0-16312 GCA_028565695.1 Nicola tetela | reverse complement strand
TCGAGTTTCTTCGCATGAACTTCGGCCTTTTCGAGTTTCTTCGCATGCCTTTCGGCCTTTTCGAGTTTCTTCGCATGAACTTCGGCCTTTTCGAGTTTCTTCGCATGCCTTTCGGCCTTTTCGAGTTTCTTCGCATGCCCTTCGGCCTTTTCGAGTTTCTTCGCATGCCTTTCGGCCTTTTCGAGTTTCTTCGCATGCCTTTCGGCCTTTTCGAGTTTCTTCGCATGCCTTTCGGCCTGATAAACACCGCCCAGTCTTTCCAGAGATTCATCGACCAAGCGCTCCATGGCCTTGATTTTTGCTTCACCTATGTTGATGACCTGTTAATCGCTAGCCCGGACGAAGAAACGCACCTGAAACACCTTCGTCTAGTCTTGGAGCGCCTGCAACCATAGCCTGTCCATCAACGTCAGCAAGTCCATGTTTGGCCAGACATTACTACCTTTTCTCGGCTAGTTCGTCTCCGCCGAAGGTCTCTCCGTACTGCCTCAAAAAGTCGACATCATTCGCAACTTCGCCGAACCGACTACACGTCGACAAGTCCGTCAGTTTGTTGGTCTCGTGAATTTCTACCGACGCTTTGTGCCAAACTGCTCCAGTTTACTACAACCTCTAACTGACCTTCTCCCTGGACCAAAGCCGGCAAAGAATGCTCCTTTCTCATTTCCTCAGAATGTACTCTCCGCTTTCACAGCAGCAAAGACCGCTCTTGCCGACGCAACCATGCTCCGCCACCCTCTCGCGAAGGCTCCCCTCCAATTCACGGTCGATGCCAGTGACATCGGGGTTGGTGGCGTTCTGCAGCAATACGTCGCTGGCAGCGGAACGTCCGTGAAGAAACCCAAATTGCTGGTCTGGCAGAAAGTTATGATTTTCAGACAATGTTCCACAAGCTGATTGTACACAAAGCGCTCCAAGATCTTGGAAAGGCAGCTTAACAGGGCAATAGGCCGATAAGACACAGCCTTGCTAGAATCCTTGCCGGGCTTGAGTATTGGCGCCAGAGTACTCTCTTTCCAATTTTGCGGAAAAATCCCCTCAGATAGCAAACGGTTAAACAAAGCAGAGATAGGTGCACAAATCTCAGCTGCGGCTAGCTTCAAAAGCTCGTTGGTAATTCCGTCGAAGCCAGGTGACTTGCCATTTTGTAGGGACCGCAGAACTACCTGAACTTCATGAGGAGTAATTTCTTTGAACTTGAATGGGTTAACCTTTAGGGTGGGATGGTTGGAGTCGCTGAGCCAGTCGGGAGGCCAGTCCATGCTTGGAAATGCTGAACATTGGTTCTTGAAATGCTGGTTAAAAATTTCTGCTTGTATTGCTGGTGAAGTAGTTAGTACATTGTTGATAGCAAGAGGAGATATCTGCCGGGAAGAGGACCATCCACAAGCTCGCTTCCACCAAGTTTTTACGTTGAGCCTCTTGTTAGCTAGTGAACACCTGAGGTTGCGAAAATAACTCTGTTCTGCAGATCTCAGCTCAGAAACGTAAAGGTTGCGGACCTTGAGGTAGGCATCCGTTGTTTGGCTGCTTGGCTTGTCTTTCTTCATCCGTCGGAACGGACGATCTCGACAGTTGGCAAGATATCTTAGATGTTGATTGTACCATGGTTTAGACGACGGGTTGACACGAACAGTCTTAATTCACCGGAATCCTTGCTAAGCAGAGGTTGAGAAACTGCGTTGACCATTCTGTGACGGCCCGAAGAAGATCCTGAAGGTCAGTTTTCCAGTCAGCTGCACGGAGGTCGTTGATTAGCTCAGAGACCTGAGCTTCGTCGTACATATAACGCCGAAATGTAAACGGTTTGGCGATGGGCTCTTCCTCAGAGAAAGGCGAACTTGCACGGGACAGTGATCTCCAATTGGCGGAAGCACGTCGTGTGAGAACACAGATCGTGGCTGATGGGTGAACATGAGGTCCAACAGTGACTTGTTGTAACTTGTTACATTAAATGTAGGTGATGTGATGATTTGGTACAGTTGATGACTGTCAGTGAGGCATTTAAGTTCTTCTCCGGCTTTGTCAATGTCTTGATTTTGAAACCACAAAGAGTTCTTGGCGTTAAAGTCACCAACGACACACGTATGTACTCCGCTATGTCTGCACAGTGCGTTTTTGAAGTCATCTAGAAAACTTTCCACGGGTAGTCTGGGTAGGCGATAACCAGTGAATAGAGTCAGTTTTTTACGCTTGGGGAAGATGATCCTTAAGGCAATGCACACAAACGCCTCTGACGAGGATAAAAGTGATAGTCTTTCAACCGCTAGGCCATTTCGAAGATAAACAACAACAACACCACCTTTAGGAGAGATCCGATCACTTCTAAACGGCAGCTGAAATCCAGGGATTTGCAGTAACGTGTTCAGGTGTTTTGGCTTCAGCCACGTTTCAGGGAAGCATAGAACATCGATATTATTGAAAACAACGAGGTTTTTCAATTCAGCAAGCAGGCCGGAGCCACAATACTTTGTACATTACCACCGTGACGATGCAGTTATTGAACGTTCGATTGCGACAGAAGACCCATCGCAGTGGCCACAGACTGAGCTCGAATTGGCGGCTCTTTTCGCCAGGGGCGGCAGCGCACAAGGCCAGGCCAAAAACCCTCGCTCGTGATGACATCCTCGCCGGCAACATCGACAAAAATCTTCATGGATTACGTGCCCCAGACGCGAGTACGGATTGGATAACATCCTGTTATCTTTAGTATTCTTTACATTTTTGAGACGGCAGTAGGTGAGGACATCTTCTACGCCCGATTCAGGGCTAATTCCGGCGGCATGAAACGCTTTGCAGACAACACTGGAGGCTCCCTTGAGGCAAGATATGCTATTCTCCGGTGGCCATGGAGGCTGGACGCGCCTTTAAGAAATATGGAACGCATGTCATCATCCTCATCATCAAGGTCCGTTTTAACCCGTGCGGGTTGTGGTGAAAATGGTTTGGCGCCAGTCTGATCAACCCTTTGCTTTCCGCTTGGCATCCACAAAACTTCCATTCCCTATCCGTTTGACATCGTCACATCATGCTCGAGTTGGTCTTCCTCTATTCCTTCTCCGTGGGACCAGTCCCTTCACTATCCTGTTCTCCAGACTGTCACCACGGGCAATGTGACCGTAAAACCTCAGTTTCCTCCGCTTAATTTTTTCATTGAGGACAAGACCGCTCAGACCCAGTTCTTCCAAGATGCTTGCGTTTGTTCTCTTTTCAACCCATCTTACTCTTAAAAGCCGCCGGTAACACCACATCTCGAATGCATCTCCGCTTGTCGGTTTTTGTCAAAGCCCATACTTCATATCCATAGGAAGCCACTGAAAATCCCATTGCCTGCAAGAACCTCAATTTCAAACTCTTGGACACAGATCTGGACTGCCCAATGGGGTTTAGTCTAGCTACTGCTTGCCTGGCCATTCCAAGGCGGCGTCTCAATTCACCAGACGATTTGCTACTGCCATCAAACTGCGCCCCGAGATAGACAAATGTTTCAACTTTCTCGATTTCATGTCCACTACAAATGAATGGCGTGGCATCATCCTCATCATTATTTTTCTTTGCGTTCAATCAGGCTTCAGCCCATGTGACTCACTCGCCGTCTTCACTAACTCCAGTAATCCCTCTATCCCGCTACGGACTGTCTCAAGCAGCATTGTATCGTCGGCATACCTAAACTCAGGATACTACTCTCAACCGATGCTGACTCCTCCATCAAAATTTTCCAAGGCCTCTCTCATAATATCCTCCGTATAAATATTGAAGAGGTTTTGGTGAGAAGATACAGCCCTGCCTGACACCTTTTCCGATGCGAAACCGGTCCGTGGTGGTATTATCCTGGAGCCTCAAAGCTGATTCCTGTTCTTCATACAGTCGACTGATCAGATATACAAGATGACCAGGAAAGCCCACGTTCTTCATGATACGCCACATGGTCTTGTGCTGCACGCAATCGAAGGCCTTGCTATAATCGATAAAACACAGGTAAAAAAAAGCGGCATTGTGTGGTCTCTGCATTTTTCTACAATGTTCTTTAGATTGACAATATGATCTCGTGTTCCTCTCCCAGCGCGGAAACCAGCCTGCCTAACCGATACCTCTTCCTTGATTTTATTCTTCATTCGACTGTTGATTATCTTTAGTAGAACCTTGCATGACTAATTAGGGCGATGGTCCTGTAATTGCTACATTCCTTTAAGTTTCCTTTCGATAAAGGTACAAGTACAGCCCTTCTCCACTCTTCTGGCCACTCTCCAGAGCGCCATGTCTTCTTACAAATTTCCCACATCGTTTCAACGCCAGTTTGACCCAAACATTTAATAATCTCAGCTGGAATAGCATCGATACTCGCCGACTTGGAAGGCTTCAATTCGACTTGGAAGATTTCAGCTCCTTGATTGACACAGTACGACGTACGATAATTCGGCCGGAACTCTCTTCCCTCCTGTGTAGTCCAGTGTAATCCTGTGAACTTATTTCGCTTAGTTCTTGAAAAGTTCTTTAACCATGATCGTTTTACCCTTTGTTTATAGTTATACTGTAGTTATCAAATTCCATTTTGTACATTTCCCAGAGGAGCCGCCCTCGATTAGCTCCGCTGTTGGCAGAATCCTTTCTAAATATATCAAACAATAATAATAATAATAATAATAATAATAATAATAATAATAATAATAATAATAATTCCAAGATAGTTTTATTGACATTCGGGGCAGAATCAATTGCAATCACATAATTAACACAACTTTAAAAAAAACTTTGCAGATACAACGACTATGTACAGAAGAATCAATAAAATATGAGAAATCAATAAACATGTACAGAAGAATCAACAAACATCAATCAGAAGTTTTGTGAATGACATACGTGTACATGAATAACTGGTAATTGTTAAGGGAATTCAATTTACTGGGGCAAACGACCACCAGCAGCTGCTTCTGTGATTGAGTCAGTGTCATACGTTGTGTGAGTGATACTTCGTCGCCGGATGTAGATGATACTTGATTTCAAAAGGCAGAACGAGACTGTACATCTGATCCAGCCTATGGTAACGGAGTAGTCCTCACCCTTCTTCTCAGAAAGAAGGCTGGTGAGTCGCTTAAAGAACGTTGTTGCCTCGGGGACCATTCCTCCTCCGGTGGTGAACACCAACGGCGTGAAGGTTCCACGTTCGACCTCTCGAACGCGGCGACCATACTCGAGGCGCTTTTTGACTTCGTGCTGCCTATAGGTGGACGAAAGGCACGAATTCCTGTAGCTGGACGCGAGCGGATGAAACACCCTCACATCAAAAAATGCATCTTGATGGTTGCTCCAGAAATCCGTCGCAAGATGCTTGTTTTAAATTTCCATATATCGCAATGAGGCATGACACAGTATGACAAACATTTAATTTGACGTAATACACTCGTCATGGGACTCGTCATCGAATCAACCTCCAATCGGTCTCTATTACTTCGGCACAGAACGAAACGAAGAAATTAAATCCTTTTACCCCTTCAGGCCTCGCGTCATGATCATAGCGTCTGCCACCTCAGCCCGCGTTTTCGGAACGTTTTCTGGTCACATCACGTGAGGGTTGCTATGCGACTTTTCTGTTTACACGAACTTTTGACGTAGTGGAACTGCTCTCTGAAGCAGCCAACTACTGTACATGGTGTACTAGCAATGAAACTCCATCCGGTCCAGTTATCCGGTCACACTGCAACAAGTTCTGTCCCAGCGGCGTGGAGTATAGCCAATACAGCGGTTAATTTGGAGCCATCTGGTAAATCTTATACTTCGCGTCCGCTAACCCAGCCACAAAGCCAGCAATGCTCTGTACTCATCCAATACCATTCTCCCCCAGAAATTTTTGAAATATAACATGCAAAATTATGGAATTTCGTACATTCTGAGACTCTTTTGGGATCGTTTTTGTTAGGCTTGGATTTAAAAAAAGAAAATTAAAGGGCGGGGACGATATTCCAACACCTGAACTCATGAGTCATGGCCCGTGTACTTGGGCAGGATTCCCGTACATCTTGTCCTGTGTGCTAGCAATGCGCCCGAACCTACATTTATAAGAAGAGGTGATTGTAGCAAAAGCAGCTCGCACAGCTAGGGATCTATAGATCTCAGGCAAAGACAAATATCAAGTGTGATCAGACAAGTTCTTATCTCACAGAATCATGGATCAACAGCTGTACGAGCGATTAGCGCAATATTTGTTAGACGGAAAGTATCCCGCATGCTTCAAAAAGAATGAAAAGCGACTTCTTCGTCTCCAGTCGGCGAAGTTCAGTTTCAAGGACGGTCTTCTTCACCATACCGAAGGTAGTGGAAAGGTCAGACGGGTTATTCGAAAAGGAGAAGAAACCGTCGTACTTCAAGAGTTGCATGCCAACTCTGTCGGTGGGAGCCATCATGGCCGAAATGCCACATATCATACGGTCTCCGAACGGTATTGGTGGAAGGGTATGTACGAAGACGTGAAGGAGTTTGTGAGCAAGTGTGAGGCTTGCCAAAAGGTCAACAGTCACAATAAGCTGTCCATCTCTAGTCTGCAGCCTATTCCCGAATCTGATCGTCTTTTTCATCGATGGGGAGATGATTTCGTCGGCCTCTTGAAGGTGTCGGCCGAAGGAAATCGTTATAATTATTATTGTGGCTACCGAGTATTTAAGGCGTTGGCCTGAGGTGTGCGCTCTTCCGAGCAAAGAAGCAAACCTCGTTGCCGGTTTTCTTTTTAAATTAGTTCTACTGTTTTGCGTTATGGAGAATGTGCTCCACGATCGTGGCCGTGAGTACGTCAACAAGGTGAATGAAGACCTATGCCGACGGCTTGGAATACAGCAGTGCATCGCTAGCGCGTATCATCCACAAACGAACGGATTGATGGAGCGCTTCAACCAAACGCTTATCCGGCAACTAGTTTAAGCCGTTTCTAGCAGCAATTCCGAAAGCGATTGGGAAGAGCATTTAAATTCAGTCGTCTTCTCCTATCAAATCTCCAGGCAGGATTCCACTGGTCATTCACCATTTGAACTTACATGTATGTATGGGCGCACGCCTCGTCTTCCTATTGATCTTCAACTTCCGCCTCATACAGCCGCAACGGGACAAAAACCCATCACAGCCGCAACCGGAACAAAATCTGTCTCAGTCTCAACCCGACAAATCGCAAGAACAGCCAACTCAAATGGAGGGAAAGGACAAGGCTAAGTGCACGTCTGGCTCGGACGTGAAGAAATTAAACGTTTCAACACTGGTAGCTCAGGTTCCAAGCAGGTTGCAGAATCCGGCCATTTGATCATGAAAGACCCAACGCCTATTTTTGACTTGGGATTCTTAAGTGGTGAAGACACGTCCGGCTCAGAAGAGGAAAGATTCATGTCTATTTCTGCAGCCACTGAAGACTTTAAAGCATCCGTGGAAGCTCTAAGGGAACAAGCTCGAGCGAATCTTCAAAGAAAGCAGCAAGGCCAGAAGAAACGTTATGATCTGAAGCATCAAGGTCCGTTCTACGAGGTCGGAGACATCGCGCTGAAGAAGAACCTTCGGCGTGAGATGCGGAAAGGTGGCAAGCTGGAAACGAGATGGACTGGGCCATTTGAAATTGCTGCCATTTGTGGCAAGGGCTTATACCAAATCAAGAAACCCTCTCTGGATGCTGGGGAAGAAGAACCAGTGAAGGCAAATACAGCGAGTTTGCGGTTTTTCCAGCAACCCTTTTCACCTGGAGATCGTGTATATGTCAAGGACTTACCCACGAACAGCTGGAAAGGTCCGTGCGTAATTGCAGCCAAACGGGCTCCAGAAGACAGCCTGTGTTTCGTGACAAAAGGAACCGAACTAGAAGATTCTGCACTACTTGTATCAGTCCATACTCTTCGCAAGAAGTCCAAATTGTTCTTGCCTGTACAGATGCAGGCAAAGCGCATGACCACAGCAACCAAGGTGGCAAAAGCAAAGGGTGATGAAACTTGCCCACCTCCGGATGTGAGTAAGAAGCCTAGGAACTCTTAACAAACCAAACCAGTCAAGCGTCGGTATTTGAAAGCAGCAAGGAGGGAGGTGTACTGGCTTAAAGAGCTGCACCTCTTTGAGAGTGATCGAATTGACCTGACCACCAACAAGGAGGTCTTGGATGCAGTAATCAATGTTGCTCGGGCCTTGCTGCAGGAAACTTTCACAGAGTTGGTAGGTTTCCAGGAGACTTTCCTTGGTCCAACTCTGTCTTTTCAGCTTGTTTCCAGAGCTGGTTTGTGCCAGAAGTGCTACAGATATTGAACACTGGCACCCACCATTGGATAGCAGTTTCAACTGTCGGTTGTGAGTCAGGGACAATCCTATGACAGCATGTTCCGTGGCGATTTGTCACGTTTGACTAGCTTGCAGCTTGCAAAGATCTTTGGTAATAGCATTGGCAACAACTCGAAATTGGAAGTTCACGTCAAGTCCGTTCAGCAGCAGACTGGAGGAGTGGACTGTGGTTTATTTGCCATTGCTTTCATCACTGAGTTGGCCTTTGGTGGAAGCCCAGAGATAGCATCTTTTGGTCAGAAAGCCATGCGGAAGCATTTGGAAGCTTGCTTCTGTCAAAAAGCCTGATACAATTTCCAAAAACAGAGAGGAAGCGTACAACAATGGACCGATTTTGTGAGTGGAAGACCATCAACGTGAAGCTGTACTGTATTTACAAGTTGCTGTCTTGGTACGACCTGATGGTCATGTGTGAAGAGTGCAAAGAGTGGTTTCACCGTGCATGTGCAGAGCTCGACGATGTGAAGAATTCCTTTCAGTGTTGGAATTGCCAAGATGTTCCAGCAGTTGCCGTTGGCAGGCCAACAGAGTTTTGTGGACTGGAATATGGGGGATCCTTGAGCTCTAAAAGGAAAAGGGCCTGCTAAGACAGGAAAGCTGTACCTCCACAAGTGACTTGTTGAAGGTTGTCGTATTTGCTACCAGTGCTACCAGTCAGTATGTGCATGCCATGTTGTGTCTACTAGTCTCCTGAGGAGAAGCTGTGACACAAGGCAACCATAGTCAGCTCAGTTATTAGCAGATATAAATCTATCTATTCTGAAAATTTGCAACTACAGACCACATCACTATCACTCTGTTTAGATCATGTTCGCACTAGTCAAGCTTTTAACTTTTACCTCTTAAGCTATAGCATTCCATCTGCCTTTCATTTGCCATTTCACGTTGAGTGTGTACATGTTTGTGTGCCTAGACTCTGAAGTCTTCACTGGAGATCAGAAGTTGGACTTTATGGTGCCCAATCTGAAAACACAATACAACTGTAACATGGACCTTAAAAATTGTGATTAACCCGGCAGTTACTTGTTGTGTGTGTGATTGCATGTGTGAAGATGCTGTTAATATTGATTTTAGTGCTGGTGTTTCTTGTACATAAGACTGTTACGCATGCTATCGTCTGTGCTACAAAAGGGTCAGAGGAGTTTCCAAAATGATAGACAGAAAGAAGTCAATGTGTTTCATTAGGTGAATGCAATGTCGCAATGCTCAGGTAGTTTCAGGTTGTTCAGAACAGTTTTCACTGTTTTTGCAAAATTTAGTTATTTTTTTCCAAGTACTTTAATCAGTCTTATGTAATTTGCTTGCAATTGCCATGTCACACTATGTTTTAGTAAGTTCAAAGGTTGCATCATTTGTACCATTAACACATTGATATTGTCTCGCCTCTCTTGTGTGCATGTGTAGTTTTTGACATGTCTTACGATTGACAAGAAAGGTTTCTTCTCATGCAGATATCTGTCTGGTCATTCTCCTGCGGAGTTGTTGGCATGATATCCTCATAGTTAAGACAATAACCACGACACTTGCACGTTTTGACATGTGATTGGTGAGTTATTCAGCCTGAGTAAAATTTACAAACTGATACGAGAAGAGCAGAGAGAGATAGTAGAACTTCACTGGGGCAGTCAGAAAGACTGAGCAACACAAAGCCAGAGAATGCTGTCGAAAACTGTTCAAGTTCCCGCTTGCGTTCTTTAAGGGCACAAACCAAATGCTAGAGGCAAAACAGTCTCGTCAACCTTCATGCAGGCAAGCAAGCACGCAGCCCAAAACTACAACCCAACTTGATTATCCACAAGTTCCCGGGGGCATATAGAGGAATTAACTAGGACACAGGCTCTCCACGCTCACCCTGCCTGCCTACTAGTGTGGTTTAGAAAGAGGAAGCATAGGAAATGAGAGCAGGCCCCATAGAGTACACAAGCACTCGCTTCTTCAAGGCAGTGACTGCCAAGTTTACCGCCGAAGGGCGTGCATCGATAAACACTGAGATTGTCTTTGCTTGGAAATCGAAATGAGAGTGGCTTATCATAAGAACTACACAACTCAAAACAGGGAGGAATTCCCAGGCGATCTCCATGTTCTTACACCTTTTATTGTCGTGAGATAGCCTCCAAGTCTTTGATCAATCCTGACGAATTTGTGCTCTGAGCTTTTGCAGAAGCTCAGACATCACAATCAACTCTCACATTCAGTCGCATCTGCAAATCGTGCTTCAGGCAGTGTGCTTATTTTAATCCACAATAATGGCAATATTATCCGAGTCTAGATCGACCTTGCCCGAAGTTCTTCAGGAAGAACAACAAACGATATACTGTATGAAGACATGGATACCCTCACCGCAGTTTACCAATGGGGATAATCTACCATGGGGGATAATCTGCTCCAGAGTAAACTATCCCCCATGGATATTTTTTTTAGGTTTGTTTGAATTCGAGAACCCCAACAGTTCAAGAGAACAACTACAAAGAGGTACGAATAAATTGAGGCTACAAAAAGGATGTAGAACGGTCAAAAACAAGATGGAGACAATGAGAAAGGTTAGAAATGACAGTCAAGTGATTTAGCAGAGCAGTCTTGAACAACTTACGAGAGCGCAGAGAAGTGATAGCAGTAGGCAGGATGTTCCACAACAAGGATAACCTATTACTAACAGCATTAACACCTGACATAGTATCAGCCTGATATACCAAACATTTGCCAGAAGCGGAAGCACGGGCAGCATAGCGGGAGGACAGGGTGGTGAACATATTAGAAAGACAAGGGGGGAGAGCAGGCTTGGTGGCAACTGAAAACAAACACGCCCAGTTTCAGCAGCCAGCGCAATTCCAGAGGAACAATGTTTAGCCTGATGTACAGTTCCTCAATGTCAGCCTGTGGATGGGCACCTCCAATGATCCTGACACCTCTCCAGTGAAGAGCCATCAAACGGTTTCGATCAGCGGCAGACATCGTCGTAGCAAAGGCCCCAATTACATACTCTAGGTCTGGCTGAACTACACTTAGAAAGAACATACAACGAACTGCCAAGGGCATCAGGCAGGACATTTGACGCAAAACCCCGAGTTTCCGTGAAATTTTGGCAGCAATCACGTCAACATGGTGGCTCCAGCTCAGATCAGCAGAAACCAAAACTCTCAGACAGCGCATGGAGCTAGCCACAGCAATCTCACTGTCATCCAGCTCTGCTGCAGATGTTGGACATTTACGTAGAAAGCGCCAATTCCGTCTGTAAACTCTTTCCGAGTGCAAATCAAATATGATCATGCAGTCCCTTTCTGGATTTTTCTGAGCCATTGTGGTGATATGCCAGCGTCCTCGACTGCATTGATTTGTTCTAGCTCAATTTCACCTGCTGATACCTGTGCCACCTCTTCCAAATTATTCTGCTCCCCTGTTGTAATAGTGTGTGCTCATGAGAGGGTATCCACAAGGACCAAGTCTTTGCCACGTCGATAGTGAATCGTGTATTGGTACCTTGGCAGCTTCAAAAGCATACGTTGCAGTCTCTTTGGTGCTGCCATCAAGGGCTTCACAGCAAGGATTTGCAGAGGCTTATGATCACTTTCCACCAAGACATGTCTTCCATACACAAAAATTGTCAAAATGCTCTAGCCCGAAAACAACTGCTAGTAGCTCCTTCTCGATTTGAGCATAGTTTTTCTCCGCATTTGATAGTGGTTGGCTTGCAAAATTCGACGGGCCTACCTTCCTGCATCAGGACTGCGCCCAGCCCCATGCTTGATGCATCGCATTGTAGTACTGTCTCCTTCTTCTTGTCAAAATGTTGCAGCACTGGTGCCTTGGTTAAAGGCTCACAGATTGCACTCATAGTCTGTTCATGTTGTGTTCTCCAATGCCACTCAACATCCTGGTTGAGTACTCTAAGTGGGTGGCATAACTGTGACAAACTTGGCAAAAAATGTGATAAATAGTTAACCATGCCTAAACTGAGCTGTTTCAGACCTGCTACGTCACTAGGTGATGACATGTTGGCTATAGCAGCAACCTTCATAGGATCCAGCTTTAGACCTGATGCTAAAATTATGTGTCCGCATTACAGGACTTCGGACACCTTGAAACGAAATTCTTCAGCATTCAACTTGATGTCCCTCTCCTCACAACGTTGTAAAAAGACATAGAGGTTGGCATCATGATCTTTTTCCGCATCTTCCAAAGTTTCCCCCTTCCCACTGACCAGTATATTATCAGTAATCATGTTGACTCCATGAAGGCCTTCAAGCACCTGATCTAGATGTCTTTGAAACAGCTCAGGCGCTGGTGATACGCCAAAAGGCAACCGTGTCCAATGGTATCTGCCAAAGGATGTGTTAAATGTTGTTAGTCTTAATGAACTGGCATCTAACTTCAAATGCTCAAAGCCATTCTTGACATCACATATACTAAACACTTTCGCATTGCTCAGGCTTGGCAAAATATCATCAAGAACATGAAGCGGACAATGCGCTCGCTTCAGTGCCTTGTTCAAAGGCTGTGGGTCGATGCACAACCGCATCTTTCCATTCGACTTCCTTGCGATGATTGTGACTAGCCCGGAAACCCAATCTGTTGGTTTTTCCTGTCGTTCCAGAATTTCCAATGTTACTAGTCGCTTTAGTTCTTTCTCAAGTTCAGGTTTCACTGTCAGTGGCACCTTGCATGGCAGAAGTTGGACAAGCCTCAGCTACCTCCAGATGTACTTCTGCAGCTAATGTTCCAGGATGCCCATCAAATGCTTTGTTGAATTGCGTCATGAATTCCACTTTCGTCCTGCATCCTTTCTGGAGATGCTGATGTCTCTGACCTGTTTGCCCTTTCTCACCGGCCTCGTTGTCTACAGCCAAAATGTTGTCACGTTGGATACAAATTAAGTCCATTTCCTGGGCTGTTCTTGCACCAATTATTGGTGTGGCCTTCGACGTTGCAACCACCACTAACTCCACAGGCAGCGTCTGCCCCGTTTTCGGGTTGTGCAGCTCAGTCCTGTGTAATCCAATAGACTCGACCGATGTTGCGTCATACAGCTTGAGCGTTTTTGTTTCTGAGGTCAGTTTTGCGTGATCAGGTAAATCCTTCCGGGCAATGACGTTGCATGTCGCTCCCATATCAATCTGAAATGAGATCATTCTGTTGTGCATTATCAAGGACGCGAAGATTTTTTCGGACACTTTCTGTTCAATGTAAACAGACTCTCTCCCACGGCCTCGTCCGGTTCACGTATGTTCGTGATACCGGCTGATGGGTCTTCATCGTCACGCGCGACCTGCCGCAGCTGCTGTTTTCCGTTTCGGCATACTGCTACAAAGTGGTTCTGCAAACCGTAACGGTTACAGCTTTGACCGTAGGCCGGGCATCTGTTTGGCGGATGCTGTTTTCCGCAGCCGGTATTGACATTCGCGTCGCCGGTCCCTATCCACTCCTTCTTTGTTCCGCGGTGCGCGTACGTTTCGACTGTTCTTGCTGAATGTCTGGTGAATTTCCTCGAGGCTACTCGCGGCGGAGCGTCGCTCGTCTCGACGGATTTCACGCGAGTCCATCGTGTCGCGCTCTCTTCTGCTCTGCAGTGGGACTCACAGTCTGTTAGCGTCAGCTTTGGGTTTGCGAGCAATTTCTTCTGTAAGGCTTGACTCCGTACTCCGCAGACTATTCTGTCTCTTATTAGCCTGTTCTTCAAATCCCCGAAGTTGCACGTGTTAGCTAGTTGCTTGACGGCAAATATGTACTCCGGTAGCGGCTCGTCGTCGTCTTGTTGTCGGGTAAAAAATTTGAAGAAGTCATAAATTTCATAGGCTTGTCCTTCAAATTACGCTTGCAGTTGCGTTATTACCTGCGTCAAGTCCTCTTTATCCTTTTCTGCTGGAAACGGAAGTGTCTCGATGAGAGCCGAAACCTTGTCACTCAAGCAATAGCGGAAGACGTGTAGTTGATATTCAGTGCTCTTCTCTGAGAGTTTCGCGATAGCTTTGTACACTTTCCAGCGCGATATCCATGACTTCCACTCGAAATCATTCTCATCTGCGTTGGTCGAAATCTCAAATACTGGCGACAGGGGAATTGTGCCATTCACCGACGCCATCTTCAAAGGTCTATACCAAACCTCAAACCAAGAACGGGGCGACCGACTCGACTATTCCCGTTGGCGCACTGGTACCGCGACCATGGTGAACAGAATTCTGACTGGCTGGTTAGTGGACAAGAATTTCAACGTCAATATCCTCATCCTCAACCAAGTGCAAGATTTTTGATTCATGGTTTTGATTCATTGGCTTATTGATCTTTGATTTTTGATTCATGGTTTTGATCCATTGGTTTATTGGTTTGAACATTAAATTTTGATTCTTTGAATGATACCAAAGGCAAAGGTACACGGATAAACGTGGTAATGAATCAGGGACAATTTCGGCCACTCAAGTTTCAATTTTGAACGCCGCCGTTTCTTCAATTTTCGCAGCTGTGCAACATTCAACTTTTGTTTCTCCGCACGTACGCGCACGTCGTGAGGGCAGCAATGGGCGCCATCTTTGTCTCTGGTCATGCTGACTGTACAAATTTGGCACGTGGCTGCCCACATGTAAAGTCCACAAAAGCTGAATAGCTCAAGGCGTGTCTGATGTTGCAAAGTACACGTGCATATCTACACGTATGATAAGCATGCAAACAAACGTCTATCCAGTGGAAACAGGCCTTCTTCTGTTTTTTCTTCTTCCTCTTGCCACTTGTTTTACATGCTCTCGATATATCCTGAACCAAATAAATTTAGTCGTGGTTGTGGCTTGCCCTGTAATTCATGTGAAATCGTGAGCTGTCTGTCCCAGGTATACTTTTGGTAGCTGGTTACCAAATTTCGTGATGGGTAGTTCACATAGTGATGAGGAATTGCCTGATCCTCGACGATCTTTGCCGCGCTTACGGCAGATCGCCCACTGGAAAACAAGTGGAGACAAGACTTTATCGGTCAGACGTAACGGCTGGAAGGCTTGGTCGCTTGTTTCAATTCAGAGTCGTTGTACCTTGTGGCTTCCAGTACGAAGCGGACGGTCCTACCGGACGACTTTGATGGTACATTTCGAGGATTGACACCAGGAGGTCCCTACCTCGTAAAGGGCGAGTCTTCTTCGCCAGGAGCTGCAGCCACTCCAGGTGATCCACCGCAACAGGCTGTATTTGAACGAAACTTCTCGAGGTCCTCATGTTGGCAGTCAACCCCGTTTGGCCATTATCGATCTAGATTTTGTATCGGTCTCCGCCTGCCTTCATAAGCTTAGCTCGGGACACGGAAACAGTAAGCAGGGTCCTCACATGAAGACATGCAAGGTCCGGTGAATGTCGACAAGTTTGACGGATCCGTTCAATGTGGCCAGCGTGGTTATGCGCGGCAGGGGCACCGTGGCTCATAAAAATCCCGTCGGGCTTTAGTGTACAACATTCAAAGGAGATAGTGGAGAAAAGGGCCCAAGCACAAGATGCATGAGCGCCATTCGTGTTGACCGATGGAAGTGGCTACCTTTTGGCGGAGAGACCTGCGCTGGAGGAGACCACAAGTCTGGCAAGGAAAATACGTACAGGCAGCTACGCAGTGTAATTATGAAAAGCACTTTGGGGCCAGTCTGAGCTTGGTGGAGCAGCTGGCTAATACTCCTCCTACCAAAGTCAGGTGCTGGAGCGGACCTACAGGGGTATCTCCTGTGAATAAGCAACTCCCACCCACCCCCACCCACCCCACACCCCCGCCGCCTACTTCCATTCCGCCGGACGATGACCTTCCGTCAGGCTTAGAGGAAGGCGGCGATCCATCAGCAGAAAGGATCAGTTGAAGATTGCTAACTACCAAAGCGGCGAAGGAAGTCAAGCGGTCCATCACCAAGAGGCCTAGGTGCAAGTCGAAGCCGCTGGGTGAGAGCGGTGGCACTAGTGTTTGATGCTCTCCTGGGCCAAAAACTGGAGGATGCACGGTCAAAAGCGCAAATCCGTCCGAGTTAGATTCAAAGCTAGAATACTTGGTTCGGTGGACATG
>JAOWAW010050010.1:0-23713 GCA_028565695.1 Nicola tetela | reverse complement strand
AGAGAGAGAGAGAGAGAGAGAGAGAGAGAGAGAGAGAGAAGCAAAATTCAGCTTCTCAACAGAAGTGATTATCACAAATATGTATGAAAAGACCCTCAGAGAAAAGAATGAAAATCCTGACAGAAATAGGAGCAACACCAGCCCATTAATTTTTTTTGACAGTTTATGTCTTGTTAATAGTGTTTTTGGAAATGAAACATATAGAAGACGCTAGACGCAGGTGGCAATTGTCGTGAGCTGACACTCAAGCTCAATGTGTCTTACAATTTGTCACACTCACAATGCAACAGTGGCCAGCAGGCTGATATGGTTTCACTAGTTACGCCGTGATTCCTCTGTCCTACATTGAAAGCCTAGAATATAGTTTTGAATTCTGTTACATGAACTGAAAATTAACTGTAGTACACCTGTCTACCGCTGTGGCCACTACTGCCTGGTCTACCGCTGTGGCCACCACTGGCTGGTCTACCGCTGTGGCCACCACTGCCTGGGCGGCCTCCTCTTCCTCCACCTTTGCTATAACCACCACTACCACCGTGATGTCCACCACCACCATGGTAACCACCTCCACTACTGTTCCAGTCACCACCTGACCAACCACCTTGGACGCGTCCTCTATTCCCCCCACCGCCTCTTCCCCCTCCACGCCGCTGGTCCTGGGGCTTTTGCATCCACGACGGAACCTCCGGTTCAGGACGGGTTTCGTCCGGTCGCCCTCCACGGTCCGGGATTCCATGCTTTATGAGAACGCGTTTAATCGAAGATTCAACACGAGTGGTGCCACTCGTCGTTTTTCGTATACAAGTAAGGTCATCCCGTGCAGCCAGAATGTCTGCTACATGAACGTTGGGCGTCAGCCCAAGCTGTCGTCTGGGTTCATGGAACGCCTGTGCCACGTCGTTGTCCTTTCCTTTCGCTCGCTCTGACCATTGGAACGACTGTACTGTCACATCAAGACGCTTCAGCAGCATCTGCCGGCGTAGGCTATACTCAGCCTCCAGCTCAGCGTTGATTTGCTCAAGACTTTTCCAGTGGTCGGCACTCAAACGAACTGTAAGCAGAGGCTTCCGCATATGTCCCTCGGGTGCCTTGGCCATAGCTTCCTTGACTTTGCTTTCGAGTTTGGTAAAAATTTGAGCGGTCGTCACATTGCGTGGTGGATGAGTGAGATTAAAAGTACGGAGAATTGTCCTGAAGTCGTCATGAACGGAATCCGCTGGGGATAGATTCTTCCTCTTTAACTCCTTCGCTCTGTCCATTACCTCGTCCATGTTCCTAGCTGCCAACATGTGGGCACATTGCATCTCTGACACGAGATAGTTCAACAAAATCCATCTGTTCGGTTCGCTGTCCAGACCAGAACCGCCACTGCGCGTTATTTGCCCATGTGGACAGCCCAACTCACGAAGAACCCCGCTTAATTCTATCTTAAACGTCTCGGCATCTTCTGGCGAATTCGTTGCACGCACGCTTTCCTCCAGCTGAGGGCTGAACAATTTGAGTTGAGCGACAAGCCAAGCAGCTAACTTCGTAAAAGTTGGAGACTCAGGTCCATCTCTAACGACCTCCTCAAGTGCTTCCACCGTTTCTAAGGAGCCATGATATCCAATGTCCTGAAGGGACAATAGAGTTTCCTCATGCGCCATCGCAAAGTCAAGCTGTCGGAACCAGCGGAGATCTTAAACTATGAAGAAACACTTTACATTACGAGACGGGATTACGACTCTCTGTAGGTCTGTCGTTGTCGACATTCAGTTTTTCTCTTGCAAGGTGGTCTGCTGCCATGGCGGCACCACCCTCGCGCCCAGGCCTAGTCGTGGCAGACAGCTGCTTGTATTGTATTTAGCTACTGCTACTGGTATTATCCTTATGGGCAGTGTGAATGACCTCTGCCTAACTTTGGCACCGGCTTCGCTTCTTTTCTCCCCTTTACCTTCACTCAGGCTTCAGCCTATCATTAGGATTCAACGTCATAAAGTCAGTTTGTTTTCAACAATGCTTATACCAGGTAAGTGAGAAGAATGCATGCCGGTTATAATTACTACACACTTCAAAATTACCTTTATTTTAGCCTTAGTATTTACTACTGACCATGAACATCATGGACTTCAGTTAGTCAAGTTCAGACATATACACGTATTATACATGTATAATATATTCATATAAACGGATATGTATATACATGTCTATATTGTAATGTACATCATACTACAGTAATTGAATCAGTGCTGTCTCTTTGCTGGCCAGCATTATAAGTTATGAGCATGATTGTATTGATTGCATTAATACTAATTATGAAATAATTATTTCAGTGTAACTGTAGTTTTGGTGATTTCAGTGCAACTGAACAATACCCAAAGTTAACCTTACAATTAAGACAAAATGAGGTGGAGAGTGGCCATATTCTGAATGTTTGTTTCACACCCAAAAGTCAAATGGCTAGCTAGTCACTAAAAATTTGAACCAAACTAATGAGTTACAATATTTAATTCATGAGGGTTGTCCCAAACTTCTTGATCTGTGTTGAACCAAAATAAGTATGCACAGGTGGATAGTATGCACAATTCTATTCAGGAGGCAATTCTGTGCACTCAGATACTCACTTTCTCAGTAACTGGGCTTGGGAGGCCTTGCTGGACCTTCACCTAGGGTTAAATATAATTGTGGATGCTTCGAATTTCCCTACTTGCACAGGGCCATGTCTATGATGCCAGATAAGGCTGCACAAAAGCGCTCAATTAGCAAATTGTGCTACTGTGGCCAATAGACATAAAGAAATATGTTTGCTGCATGCACATAGCCTGATTGTTCTCAGGGTCCTGGCTCCTCTTCAGAACAAACCTCTAATCCTCACTATGCTCTCACTACACTACAGTGCATGTTGAGGACTTGCCATGCATTCTGGCTCAGGGACTTGAAAAAAACCCAAACCAATGCACCAGCCTCTCAGCACTGACCACAGGTAATAAGAAATTTTTAGCTGGGTGTTGGATTTCAGTCTCTCACTGAGAATTTACTCAAACCTGCTGTGCAGATACTTTGCCTTGGCACTTATGATCAGATTATTTTCCTTGTGCTGGCATAAATGAATATGGGAGCCAACATTACTGACAGTGGAGGGGTGTGGCATTTAAAGCTAGTACTTGATAAAATGGCCAGAGAGAATTTTCATTGGATGCATAACCAGCAGCTGTGCAAAGCAGGGTGCATTACTACAATAATGCCCTTGGCTGGTGCTAAGAGTCACCCAGCAGCAATTGGATTATAGTGTTTCAGTGGTCAAGCAGCAAATCCACCACCTCTCCACCTGTGCCAAACTATCAACAGTATCTAAGAACTATGTCTGGTGAGTGGCAGACTACTGCAGAAAGGTGGTCAACCATCATACTCAACACAAACTAGGTTTGTGCCAATTATACACAGAGAGCTTTCTTATCTCCTCTTCTTTTGAGGATGCCAGAGAAAGAAAAGAAACACTGTGTTCACAAGCTTGGAGTGTAAAAATAAATGAAATAAACACACTGCAAATATGAGCATTTTAAAGAAGGGACGCCGCTGTGATTCTCAGAAATACTATCTGACGAGGAGGTTCAAATTAAGACAGAGAATTGATCCTGAAATTTGCATACTAATGAGAAAATGTCACAGAAATAAACATGCCACAGGCGGATTTCTCTTCCCTGGCACTGACCGAGGAAGAGAGACTTTGAAGAAATGGTTGCAATTAAAGTGATTAAAATGAGACGGTGACTTGACCAGGTGGAGGGGTGTTGCTCCAGCTAACATCTGGCATGTTGAATGGTCTCATTGTTGTACAGCAGTGGTGGGCTGTGTTTCCTTCCGGACAGTGCTCTTTGTGCAGACGATCGTCTAGCAAACAAACACACAATGCATGCCAAAAATAAATTATATATGTATATATATAGAGAGAGAGGCAGAGAAAATATTAAATATTAAATATTGAAAAATCGCATGACACAGGCTAAGACGAAAAATTCAGGCCATTTCCCTGACTGGGAATCGAACCAGGGACCATTGCAGATTTAGTGCAGAGTTCTTTCAACTGAGCTACTGGGGTCTGGCACAACACCAGTGGGTCCACAGCCTGAACTTCTGCCTAGCCTGTGGTATATATATATATATGTCACCCCCTATAGCCAGCCAAGCTCTTATAGCCAGCCTATCCCCTATAGCCGGCCTAAAGTTCAAAGGTCAAACCAAAATTGGTAAACAATTGTTTGTTGCACATGTAATCCAGGGTTATACTATAATCAATTCCAATGCGTCACTGTCAACCATGAATATAAACATTAACTTGAAAGTTGTGACAGGCATGGATGTGACAGTCAGAGATTGACATTTAAAAATATCAAACAGTGAACAAAACAGTTCGAGTTTATTAGTAAGGGCATGGAAGGTGATAAAAACGTTGCTTCTTATTGGGAACAGGAACATTCCTCCAGGTGGAAGGGACAGGGCGTTCGAACCACGGCAGTTCGTCCTCGCCATGATGGATGTCTCTCTCTCCGGCTTCAGCGATGTCATCATCAGTCGCAGGCTCAACCTCAGCATCAAACTTACCTTGACTCCTCATGGAACTTTCGGGTGATGGTGCACAAGGTTTGCATGAGCTGGCATCTCGAAAATTGTCCTCCGTCGCATCCTTCTGTGGTGATCACATTGTAAAGTTGGAAGTCATTGGTCTCTGCAAGAGGGAGTATTCTAGCAACGGAACCAGGTTCCCAGCATGTTTGTAGAGCCGCAACACCAGCTGCTCTGCCCAGGTTTGGTGCATGGTAATAAAAGATGGCCTGTCCCACCTCATAAGAATCTGCTCTGTCAGTCCAGTCCAGCTCCAGTTGGTACTCATCAACATGCTCCACAGCTGATGCCATTTCCACTGTGGATTCATCTTCCAAATGATCGTCAACCGGCTCGCTACAATCTGGACCCACATCCAAGTGAGTGCTCTCCAAGTACTCAAGCTCTTCTTTCCTATAAGAGGCTTATAGGAATTGTTTATTAGTACCCATTTTGGTATGACCTTCGAACTTTAGGCCAGCTACAGGAGGTTGGCCAGCTACAGGGGGTGGCATATATATGTATATGTATATGTATATATATATATATACATACATACATATACATAAACATATATATACATACATACATATATATACTTAATAGCCAAGACACAGACTACTGACATACGTACAATCAACATGAGCCCAAATACAACTTAGCACTTAGCACCTTACACACATGGTGTGAATACATCAAAACCAAGGTGATTCAAAATGAAGACAAAGCATGCACATGCTCTTTCTGATTGCAAAGAGAGGGTGCTAACCACTGTATATACAACGCCTCCAGTACGTCAAGGTGCAGCCTGTTACGGGCCTGCACCAAGACTCTAAAGGCGCCATGAAGATCATCGCAAATACATTGCGTGTTGCTCTTCAGGTGCCGAGTGATCGCCGAATCGGCGTGCTTCACAGCACCTGGTCATGCCACAGACTTGATCAGATTTGCGGGGATGTGCTGTTTGATACGTTCAGACAAGCACTGGGTTGTTTGACCAACATACGTGAGCCCACAGCTACATGTGAAGTGATAAATAACAAGACTTTTCAATGTTGTCAGTAGAACATCCTTCATGCATCTGTTAAAAGCAGGTCGAGTAGTAAAAATCACCTGGGGTTTGACCTGTGGATAACAGCTCATAACCATCCGCGTAATCTCCTTCCTGTACCGGTCACTGATGTTACCAAGCCAGGGCAAACGTAAGAATACACGATCAAACTTTTCATGCATGTTCTCCTCAGTACCTACATTGCCGTTGACTTTCATTGCATGTTTCACTGTCACTTCCAGAATGGTCTGCTCAACAATCTCCATGGGAGGTGCTGTGAAGCGCACCAATTCTGCAATCACTCGGCACTTGAAGAGCAACACGCAATGTATTTGCAATGATCTTCACGGCACCTTTAGAGTCTCGGTGCAGGCCCGTAACAGGCCGCACCTTGATGTACTGGAGGCGTTGTATATACAGCGGTTAGCACCCTCTCTTTGCAATCAGAAAGAGCATGTGCATGCTTTGTCTTTGTTTTGAATCACCTTGGTTTTGATGTATTCACACCATGTGTGTGAGGTGCTAAGTGCTAAGTTGTATTTTGGCTCACATTGATTGTACGCATGTCAGTAGTCTGTGTCTTAGTTATTCAAGTCTCTGTACCGTTTGTGTTTCTTCATTCTAGCCCGGTGTTGACTCCTGATGAGAGTTGGGTGAAACCATGCATGGTCAAGTCACCATTTAAGTCTTGACCAATAAGCAATGTCTAATAAAGTTGTTCTATTGACTGCACTATATGCATTTGCCTTAACTACGTGCTTGTTAACATATATATACATATATACATATACATATACATATATCCATATACATATATACACACATATATAAGCTGACTGTCTTAAGAATCATCATGAAGGCATCCCTAGAGTCACAACTGGGACTTCTGGAAGCAATCAAAATGAGACATGAATTCTACATTCTACCGATATTTCTTCTTTAGTGATTTAACATTTTTCTGGATGCCACTGCAAGAAGGAAACCATGGAAACACAGGGTTTTGAATTAACAGTATCCTGGCTGATGCTGGTCAATACTAGGTAAAGCGAACCAAGTCAGCATCGACTCTAACACAAACCAAGAAGCTCATCAAAAATGACCAGCAGTGATTACTAGTCACTCACTTGCACACTCACACTCACTCGTGCAGCCATTTATACTCACTCGCTCTAACTCACTCACACATGTGAACACACACCCACACACACATACATACATACACACACACACACACACACACACACACACACAGTCACTTGCTCACTCATTCAATCGCTCTCACTCACTCATACATGCAGTCTAAACTTTTTTTTATTAACAAATGACACAAAAATGATGCAAATATATAGCACAAAATAATCATGCAAGTATATAGCACAAAGGTGATAATCAAGGTATAACACTTGAGGTGCAAAAATTAGACAAAACGAAGGAGATATGTGCATGTTAAGACTAATTTTAATTGAGGCATCCCTCCACAATTGCTAACTAGGTGTTAGAGATCCTACCACAGACGTGTTGGCATGATCCCCGCAGGCAAATTACGCTGGAATGCTGGAATGCAGCAGCGCAAAGCTCATCAAGCATCTTAACCATCCCATCTCCGCCAAGCAGGGCATCTTACATTTCTCAGCCAGTAAAGACGCCAAGCGCTTGAATGTGAAGGTGGCAGCAGGACTGAAGCCACCAAAAGCAGAGAACACGAGAGGTGTAAGAGAGGCCATCTCAACATCTCTCACCCAATGGTCATATTGCCTCCTCTTGACCTATTCATGCCAGCGATACACTGCGGTTGCGGACGGTGCTTGATTTGAACGCACGTAGGGATTGAAAACCCTAACATCAAAAAATGCACATTCAAATGCACCACCCCACAAACCTCAGGCTTTGACATCTAGCCAGGCCTCTTGGTCACTGTTTCCACTTGCAAGTCTGAGCTGCTCTCCACCGAGGGGCTGCAATTTCAGCTCGATCTCGACATCATGACAAACTTCACCCATGAGAGCTGCTGTAATGTCTCCGATCTTGTTATGCCGGATGATAGTAAACCTGCCCTTGCCACACAACAGGGCATGGCTGGTGCCAAATGCCTTGCCACAAGCACAGTGAGATGGCAAATTGGACGGTTCCCAGCCATAGCAGAGGGCCAGTGCATCTCTGAACGCACCCTTGTGAAATGCAAACCCATGCTCTTGGATGGGGCAGGTTGAGAGTCATGAAGAGGCACCCAGATACTGGGCAAGAGCAACAGGTAAACACAGCCAACATGGTATTTGCCTGCACACTTCCTGACATTTGTTGTTGTGAGCATTATTCTTCAACTTTCACATTTTGTAAATCGTTTCGTGCCACTCGGCAAGAGGTTTGTCCAGATCAAGGATCCCTTTGCTGTGTTGCGTAAGAAGGAGCTGTACAATCGGTGTAGTGACCTCACATGACATCTTATTGTTCAGCTCAGCACTTTCAGATGGGTTGGGTATGCTGATCCTTCCCAAGCGCGTGGGAGGCCAAATAATGAGTGTGTGGCTTCGTCAGGCGAGCTACAACCTGTCAGAGTGGGCAGGATGTCTTCCTGCAAAATTTCCTCCAGGGGCATCAGGAGGTTCTCAATGCCTTTCACTGTTCAAGACAGATAGGTCCATTGATTCACGAGACCCTGAGTTAAATCACAGAACGCTAGGTGTGGCTGGACAAGGGCAATCTTTGCAAGCTCCTTAAGCTCCGTATTCCATATGTCTACCTGAGCTGCAACATACACAGTTGTGAACTCGCAGTCACCAAGAGGAGCGCCCAGATGCTGGAGGAAATGTCAACCTTTTTGTAGATGACATCCATGTTTGCAACAGATAAGTCACTGATAGGCCTACAGTCAAAACTGCAGAAAGCTGTGAACCAGCTGTTGGCATGGTTTGAGTCCTGGGCACTAACTGTTAACAACCAGAAGTCTGCTTTAATGGTCTTCACAACGAGGAGGACTATTGTGGTGCTGGATATCTACGTAAATGATGCTCCCACCAAGCAAGTCACATCCCACAAACATCTCGGCCTAATGGTCAACTGCCACTTAGCTTGGTCACAACATGTTGCAATTATTGTGAGCAAAACTTCTCGCAAAATTGGATAGCTGCATCGTCTTCGCCACCGCTTACCCAAGCTTGCAATCCAGTCAACATACATAACTTGCATCCATCCTACAATTGAATACGCTAGTGTGACATGGTGGGGGGTCCGAATTTCCAATGCAGAGCGTTTGGAGTGCACTCAGCATGCAGCAGCACACTTGATTGCTGGAGTAACACTGTCTGATCGTCTTCCCAAGGATCTGCTACTTGCAAGAGCTGGGCTTGCTCCCCTGTCTGAACAACGTCGACTCCAGTGTGGGATTTTTGCATACAAGCTGACTTCTACGACAAATACTCACCCTCTTGTTCCCAGACATCTGGAAGAGCTTTACAAAACTTGGCAAGACACAATACCTACCCCATCCTCTTCCCTGCATCTGCGCTTCTCATCGACTGCAGCCTTCCGCTTGCCACAGCTACGAACTGAATTCTTTCGTCGTTCCCCTTTCTATTAAAGGCAAGCGGGTCTCCTTGGGTTGTGCCCTTGCGGGAGTACAGAACTTCACCTCCAACAAACAAAGGGGCCTCAGCTCTGTAGATGTTGATAAGAAACAGCGCCAGCGCAAGACAGATTACATGTATGTTTAGGAGAGTGACATGCCTACTGAGGTTGTTGAATGCGTTGGTTGCATCTACCAGCAGAACCGCGTCTGAGCCATCACCAAAGAAAACTTTAGTCATAGCGTGTATGACAGCTTTGGAGCCAGCTGGCTCGCCAGCACAGAGCTGTAACGGGTCCACTGCAGTACAGACGTCTTGTTGGACAGTGCTGGCTAGGGACTTTCCGATAATTCTTCTCACGATTTCACAGACACCAATCGGTCGGACACCAGGATTTTTGTCTAATGGTATCCGTCTACAAGCAATGAGTGTTTGCAGCGCTGACAGATCCACGTATTCCGTGCACAAGCGACATGTTAAGGCAGCGAGGAAACTGCAAAATGCAGTAGAAGCTCCATGAAAGGATGTGCACAGTTGTTGCCAGCCAGTTGCGTCAATACCAGATGGGCCTGCCGCAAGAGCCTTCCGTTCGCAATGTGGCGCTTTGAATAGCATTGGCGATAATCCAGTCGAAGAGCACTGGATGAAATGACAGTGAGCCATCATAGTTCTCATCGACGACTGCATCTGAAGATATCGCAGCAGCATCAGGATGTTTTGCTTTCAGAATGTTTACAACGCTCAGCTCCTCACTGTTCGCAGTGACTGTAGCTGACAAAGACAGCACACCACTGGCCAGTGCTTGATAAAGTACACGTAGGGCGCTACAAACGTTGCCGAGGAGCATAAGCACACACGCAGTCATTTGCTCACTCATTCAATCACTCTCACTCACTCACTCACACATGCTCAGTAGCTCAATCACTCACTCATTCTCACACACTCACTCACTCACTCACTCTCTCACTCATGTCAGAATGAAACTTGACTTACTCTACATTTTCCCAACTCATCATGTCTTTAAACAAATGTATTCCAAGACGCTTTGGCAGAATTGCCTCTGCCTTCTTCAATTGGAAGTTGATTCTTTTGTACTGCACTATAGTATACTCCACTCACACCTCCTTTAGAATACATACACCTCGCCTAGAACATCCAAACATTACTATAAGTGCTTGGTCCTGTGCTTTGACAAAAAAGAATCAACTTCCAATTGAAGAAGGCAGAGGCAATTCTGCCGAAACGTCTTGGAATACATTCATTTAAAGACTGGTGAGTTGGGAAAATGTAGAGTATGTTAACCCAGTCAGGATCCCTAAAGTCCTATATTAAAACTTGCCTTTGTCCTATTATTTTCCGAAAATAATGTTTGGACATAAAACTTAAATGTTTTAAGAAGGGCAGCTCCCTGGTTAAGGTTGTTTAATGCATTGGTGGTATCAACCAATTAGATGATGTATGATCTAGTGTCAAAGAAGACCTTGGCCATGGAGTGGATGGCAGCCTCTGAGCCTACCGGCTGGCCTGCACACTGCTGGAGCGGGCCTGCAGTGGTTCAGATATCACACCACAGGAACTTGACTACCGTTTTCCCAATAAGTCTTCTGACAGTCTCACACACACCTGCCAGGCGCATGCCAGGCCATTCATCTAGTGGCTTTAACCAGCATGCAATGAACGCAGACTGAATTGTGACGGGTTAACATAACTGGTATACAGGGCAGTGTGCTAGTGCAGCTGGAGCCTTGCAGAATTCACTAACTAACTTACTCACTCACCCATCAATCGGCCAGCCTCATTCCCAGCTGAACATTTGTATTGCACATAGTGGCCTTAGTAGTACATCCAGTCAAGAGCAGAAAACAATCCCTATTTTCCACAGCAACACTAATTTTTGGCAAGCACCCCAGGCCTCTCCTTTCCTCCTGATGTTTAGCTCAAAGTGCTAATATTCAACTTCTGGCAGGATGGCCTCTTCCTCTGATATGAAACTACCAGTACTATAAAAATACTCTCTACTAGAACTTACTGAAGGTGCGTCGAGCAATGTTTGAAAGCGGTGAGACATTTCCCACTTCATCAAGTGCTTTCATTGCAAAGAACACCGTACTCTCAGGCATGGCTGGCAGACAGATCTTGACAACAACGTCGATTGTCACCATTTCCATAGCAGATATTTTCTTCGGCGGCTTGATCAACGCGTTATATCCAACAACTTCTGGGATTTGACTATCATTGAACATTCTGTCTCCATCTAAACTATCAAAGTTGGTACTCCACCTCAGGTCGTAGAATGATGCTATAACACCAAAGAGAGACCAAAAACACTTGCTTGGTTTTCAGTTTACTAATCACCTTTCTGAAAATTGTTTTAGAAAAAGCTGCACTTTTGAGCCTTTGGCAGGCTGAAGTGACTTATGTGTGGGAACACTGCTTTCCTAAAATAAAGTATTGGCTCTTTCTGCACTTTCTACATGGTAAAGTTTAAACTACAGTTTCCCCAAAGCAACTTGAGTCTGTGAACAGAATTCAAATTTTACAAATATAACCTACTCACCATCCCCAAATTCCATGTCATCTCCTGTGCCTGTGAACCGCAGACTGACAGCGTATGGGTATGTTGTAGTGTCAATGCCGACCACACGAAGATCACTTACAGCACTAGGTGGCACCATGTCACCATCCGCCACTTGCATTATCTGTTTGACGTAGCCGTCGACAACAAAGCTGCCCAGCGACAAGTGGCGGGTAAAGCAACAGAAATTCATTTCGCTCATCATGTCGTCCGTGTCGATCTCATTCTCCATCCCCATGCCATCCATCCTCTGGTCTCCCTCTTCACCGGGGTCATCCATACGTTTGGGTGCATTGCGAAGCATAGTGACAACCTCATCGTCGTCATCATACTGGCATCTTGCCAGACAGTGAACATTGTACTGGCCGTCACCCATGTACTGGGAGAACATGGCTGTGTAAATACCGTCGTTGGCCATGTCATCATCCGCTGCACAACCAGACAAGAAAAACAGAATACCTCAAACATGACCAAAATGGAGCAAGACGTCTTTAGGCAACTTCACAATACCAATGCAAGTGACTCTTTGGTCCACCTCTAAGGACAGTCTCTGAATTCGCAAATCACAGAAAGTGAATCCACTGTGGTGGATTGGACAGTTATCTGTAGGCTAGAATGTCAATTGGGAGTGAGCACATGCATCACCATTACTTGTAAGTGTCAATTAAGACTTGTCTTCACGACAGCAAGCACTTTGCATGCAAAGGACAATACGAACATCGAGACTGCCACTGTGAATGATCCTGATCATTCACAGTAGGTCAGTGCCCAAGCAGTCATCAATGATTGGTCCAGTGTAAAGTGGAACTATCTATTTGAAGTGAGTCTTCCACAGAAGTAGCACACAGCACATGTCACGCCATGCCTTGGCTGTTGTTGATCGCAACAGTCAGTCATCATAATCACCAGCTCAAAGTACATCGTGTACACAGAAAAGGAAACTAAACTGCAGTCCAGGGTAGACTGACGGACTAGACAGGATGCACACAGAATGGCAACACAGTGCAGAACTTACTGCTGGAACACGGAAAAGGAAGAAAGAAACGAGAAAAGAAAAACAAATATATTAAAAGAATAAAGTAAATTGAAAAGTGGAATAAAAATTAAAAATAGTTTGTCAGAAAAGGGGGAAGTGTTGAAGTCAGTAGGAAATGTGCAAGATGTGTAGTACATGGTATCTGTAATATCGGAAAGCATATGATTAAAGGGAAATTAGAAAAGGAAATATACAACAGCAACAACAGGCCCGATCATCACTCAATCACTGTCATTCTTGTTACATGATTTAGCAGAGATTTTAAATTCTGACCTACAGCTACAAACTGAAAATGAACCTAAAATTGATACAAACTGAGCTCCCACACCTGTTTTGGAACCTAATTGAGACAGGATGGGCAGTACGGAGGCCAGGAACTGAATGCAAAAATGCTAAACTTGTGCTGTTCTCAGTATCTTAGCAACCTCTGTGCAGCAAATATTGAATCAACTACATATGTACATCGGTTGTGCAGTTTTTAGGTTGTCAAGTGCTTACCCATTCCATTGTCATAGAGGACAACTCTCAAAGGTGGACTGTTTGGCCTCGTGACTGTACACGTTACATTGGCGTCAATGACTGGCATCATTGACTTTGTGACTTCAACAAGGAGCGTCTGCGGCTTTGGTACTTGAATGGCATGGCTGCCAAGGTAGCCTTCTACCTCGATCGGCTTGCTGGTGGCATTGCGAGCATGCGTGTTGACATTCAAAGTAAATGTGATGTCCGAGGTGCGTTTGTTGCGGAGACAAACATTCCAAGTACCGCTCTGTTCAACAATAAACCAAATAAAAAAAAGCGACAAGCTGAAGCCGAACAAACTTAACCCATGTGAGAATTGCATGCCCATTAGTTAATTTAAATTAAAACATACCATAATATACAACATAGAAAGAGAAAAAAAACATGAAATGTTGCAGGCTATGACCAGGATTCAAACACAGGCCATGAACCATGGCTTCCCAACAGCTCCAACACGAATGTGCTGCGATGGTGTTTGATTAGTCTAACAGGACATCAATGACCACAAACATTCATCAACGCAATCCCTTTTTTGTCCCACTATCACACAAAGAAAGAAATGTAAAAACATGAAGGGTGAACCAAGAGCAGAATTTACCATTGCGTTGGGAATGTGAAATGAACTCATCATCAACGTTGTGTCCAGTTTGTAATCCCTCACTTTCCTGTAACGGTACCTGCGACTGCTTGGGACAATTAGGTACCACGCCTGTAGAGCCATTGCTGTGCCCATCGCCTTATTCCAATTGAGCGTGAAGCGGGTGTCAGAGCCAATGTCCTCATCAATACACACCGGTATGCATCTCCTGCTCTCTGGTGGCAGTGTGGTCATGCTAAAATGCACACGCTGCTCAGCGTTTGGGATGTTTTTGGGTGTTTGTAGTGCCATACAGTCTTCTATTGCAGCATCACTGCCCATCTAAGACAAGACAGGAAAGAAGGCAAAAAGATGAAAAGCCAGCATTTTTCACACATGAGCATCAGTTGGAACAATGGCAAGATACAGATGAAGAAAGGAACAAACTGTTCATGTTCTCCGCTACAAGTTAAAATTGCTACCACTTCTTCAGTTTGGACAGGTCCAAATCATTTACATGCACTCTTGTGTCTAATTTAAGTCAAGCCTTGGATTAATGGTCACATTTGCTAAGCAAAAAAAATTGGCCAATAGGAGCCCGAATGTAGGGATGGCATCTTGTCAGACACATGAACACAGCTAGGGGACATTTTCGCAGTACCCTTGCAGCGGATTCTGCAACCGCATTCTTCTGCATGGAAAATTCAAAAGTGTTGGTTGAACTGACAAAACAAATCTCACCGGATCACCTTGGTTGCACGATGATCCTTCGGACAGTCGGCTCATTTCTGGCAGCATACACTTTGGTGTGTTGTCATCAAATGTCAGAGAGTCCAAAACAATGCCCTCTGACTGGAGATGCCACACAAGTGTTTGGTCAACAGGCTCGCCGTATGTTTCACCACAATCTGAAATCACAGTGATCTTTTTCCGTTGGCAAGAGCCTCCATTGTTCAATTCATCCATTGCCTTTTTGATACCACTGCGTATATTTGTGTGCTCCTTGCGGACTGTCTTCTCATCTGGGATGCCTCTCTTCAGGACTGGTTTGTCATTGCTCAGTGCGACAATATCGCCAGTGAGTGGTGTCTTTGCAAACGGAACAATGCCCATCATTGTTGTGGGATCGGCTCGGTCAATCAGGGTAGCAGCAGCTTGTTGTACCTGGAGCATACGGCCAGTCATGCTGGCTGACACGTCAACAGCGAGCACTTCACAATGACCTTGGCACTTCTTCACAAACTGCAAGTGAAGGTGGTATGGATGACCAATGAACAACATTAGTAAGCAAAAAATCAAATCCCACAAGGCACCCTTTCATGTTGCCTACAGAGAATGAAAGCACGCAATGGTACAATTCTCTTCAAAATGTTAAGACACACAAACTGTAGACATCTACACACGTTCACGATCATTCCTACCCGAATTTGTGGTTGGAGCTGAGCTAGGGTGCGAGTCTGTGGTGGATTGTTGTTGCCTGAAAAGTCACGACTGCGTCTTAAAACAGTCCAAACACTGTCACGACTACAGCGTCGGTTGTGTGAATTCGCAGCTTGGCGGTTGTGTTTGAGCCTCATGTCAGATGTATCATCATCACAAAACTCTTCAATCTGCGCAAACAAAATGAGGATCGAATCCAACAAATGCATAGCGCAAAGTGTACATGTAACAAGTGTACGCTTTTGCAGGTAGTCTAATCATGCAACAGTGTATCTCTAACATGCAGTTTCCTTCCTAATTGTCTTGACTTCTCCATTAATTCCATTACTCTAGGATTAGCCCTAACTCATGCTAGGGAAATCATTATAAATATCAGATCAGCTCCATTTAAGTTGGGTTAGGTAGAACGGCTGTCTGAAGAGTGAGATTGTTGTACACTGGCCAAGTTCTTGCAGGATAACTGACAAGCCTTCGAAAAGAAAACTGAACAATTCTTCTGTGACCATGAAAAGTGATGACATGTTATGCATATGTGTGTGCCCACACTTGATTGTTTTCATGTGTACACGAATCTGAGATCAAGAGATCATGCAGATCATGTGAGTCTAACAAAGACAAGCTAGTACTCACCTGAGATCGAAATTGGTGCCACATGAAAGATGCCTTAGCATTCCCAACATTAAATCCACCATATCGCCCTGTTCGTGAATTTATTCTTGGCTCGACCGCAACTGCACACCGCGACGGCTTACCATCAGCTCCATAACCATAGTAAGACTGGTAGTATTCATCACCGACTCCCCACCGAAGGTGCGCTAGTTCGTGAACTAACATTTTCTCTGCCGGACTGGCCTGATGCTGTACATGAAAGGAGAAGCAAAACATGGCTGTCACACTGTGGCAAACTGGGACAAACAAAGAGAAAGGAAGAGGAGGAGAGTAAGAGACAGATGAACAGACAGATCATGACAAACTAAAAGAACAAGAGAGAGAGAGAGAGAAAGAGTCAACTGGGTGGTAAGGACAAAAGGCAAATGTGGCTGGGAATTCACACTCACTCTTATGCAGCCACAAGATAGTTTAGATTATTATTATTATTATTATTATTATTATTATTATTATTATTATTATTATCATTGTTGTTATTGTTGTTGTTATCATTATTATATATGTTTTGAAAGGATTGCCAGGTAAAACATGTCTAATGTAAAGGCTTTCATCTAAGATGATGGAGAGAAGTTCAAGAATTCAGTAGCTATATATATAGCACAAGCTTAAGGATGGCAAAGATGAAAGTAACCAAAAGAGCATTTGTCAGCAAAGAAGTAAATATCAAGTTCAGAAAGAAAACCAGAAGCAGTAGCAGGTAGCAAATTCAAGAGAAGTCTAACAGGTGGCAAAAATGATTTCAGACGTTGCTGCGTAGCACACCACGAAGAGGAGACACTTTGAATTACAAAACAAGTATGAGGCTCAAGTTATAGTCAGTGTAGGAATTTTCTATGCTATGAAGGGGACCTTCACCATGAAGTAACCTCCAGAAGAGTAGCAACTTGTATCACCTACTCTTCCACACAAGGGTTAGCCAGCCTATCAGCTTGAGGACATCCTGGTTTGAGCAACTTCGATGACCTTTCTTGAGGATGGTACATGCCATGGCTAGTTGAACACGCTCTAATGCAATGGCATTACACTTTTTGCATGAATCCCAGATAGGAGGAGCATACTCTAAGGTTGGTCTAAGGAAACTGACAAATGATTGCTTGGCAAAGAAAGTAGAGCCACATTGATGTACAAGACGCTTAAGGGCACACAATTTATAGTTGATGCGATGTTGTTAACTCCTGATATGTTCTTTCCAGTCCAAGGAACTAAAAATGGTCACACCCAGATTTTTCCATGGCAGAGTACACAATAGAGTACCAAGACTAAAGAGCTTGATCAACATCCTCAGTGTCAAGTACACTTTGCCAGTCCACCTGATTGAAGAAATTGTTTAGGCCTGCACAGTCTGCACACTGAAAATTCCAGATATTTGATAGCTTTCCATCTTGCTTCATTGACAGAGAACTTTGAAGCTGCAGCACGGTTGGACAGTGGTCAGCTATTGGTGTGAGTACTTGACAGGAGTTTATGGTCATGTACATCTGTACCATTTACAAACATCAGATCTAGCTGCAAGCATGATTTGGTGAAGTAACGGGCTGCACCATCAACCACTTGGACAAGGCCATGGGCTGCAGTAAGGTTAGCTAGTTCAACACCAGTTTGATTGCTTGTTTGGCCACTCCAGCACTTTGCCAATTTGGCATTAAAGTCACCTACTAGACACAACAGATGTTTTGCCAGGTCATGAAGGTTTTCCAGCACATTGTCAAGGACCAACATGACATCAGACAATGAGTTCAGAGGTTCACAGACAGCTGCAACAAACACTTTTTTCTCTGTGGAAGATGAAGTTTGACCCAGACAGCTTCCATACCTGCAGGTAGGGAAACAGATGTAGCATGAATACCAGTGTGGACAAAGACAGCAACTCCACCACCACATGAACATGTTGGTCTATCGTAGTGAAAGGGAGGTAGGAATCCAGGTAGAGACACAGATGAGTGTGAACTATTTAGCCGAGTTTCAGTGACACAAAAAACGTTAATATCATAGTTTGCACAAAGACGTTTGAGGTCCAGTATAGTCTTGTATCTGCAAGTATGCTGCAAGTGTTGACTTGACACAGTGTGAGCATCTTAGGAAGCTTCCCCATTTTATCATGGTAAACAGTTATTTCCGGTTGATCATGTGTCCATTGGCAACATTTGATGACTTCAAGCCAGAAATCATCCTTCTCCAGCGCACCCCAGCAATCGACAGCAACGAATAGTTTTGCTGACTGGATTCAATTATGGGACCACAAAAGGTAGCAGCCCATTGTCTGCACTTCACGCTCATGGCAGTAGCTCCAGACCTGGTCTGAGGAATACCCAGGGTTAACACCAGAGACAAAAAAAACTGCTCTGTTCTGACTGTTTGTGATCCACACAAAGCAGCCATGGATGGGCCTGATGAGGCAGGTGAAGAGGTATGCATACACTATCTGCCTTCCATTGTACAGTTGTTGTGCCAGGCCATTTCGCACATGTATGTCAATGCTTCGATGCAACAGGAAGAAAATCTCCTTCATCCTTTGCAGGTCCTTCATTAGCGGCAAAGACAGAGAAGAAGGCAATGTAACAACACCAGATTTACTCACACACTTGGTAGATGTAATCTCAAAAAATTAGCTTGAGAGTTTGCTCAGCCAAAGCAGGGTTTGACTTGCCCACTGGTAAAAATTCTGCATCAACACAGCCAACATCAGCAACCAGGCCTTGACCAACAGACAGTGGACAGTTCTCACTTTCGTGCTCGCTGACATGATCAGATTCAATTAGTTTGAGCAGACCATCAGGCGTTTCTCATGGAGGCTGCCCAAGCAAGAGAGCTCCTCAGCATGTTTAGCCTTCAAATCCAAAATTTCCTCAATGTGACGGGCCTCATTCGCCTCTGCCATTTCTTCAAGAGTCTCAGTACATTGATGCAGGGACTCCACAAAACCAAAATTAATATGCAGCGATCCTTTCCGTAGGTTTCTACATGGCCCCTTCACTATAGGCCACTACATGCAGGACGTTAACTGTACTTGCTAGAACTTTAAGGAGTTAAATAAGTAGGAGCAGCTAGAAAAATTTGCTTCCGTACCATCTGCCATCTTTTAGTTTTCAAATTCTGGCCATGGAGAGTATGCTTGTCTCCCAGAGTTGTATTTTTATTTGAATTATGCTGCTTTAACTCAAACTGCCAGACCTTCCATCAGGCAAAATGGTGGTAAAATCAGAAAATGGGTAATTCAGTCACAACTACATTGGCAGCTACTGTTAAATGTGACAACTGAGAGTGAGAATCATGCACATGACCTGGTTTTCATGAACAGGACAGAACACTGATGCAAACTATATGTATAAAACTCGAATAGAGGAAACTTTCGGAAAGGTTGTGAATTGAAGAATTTTCTGAATATTGATGACTTCTGAAATTATGTTCTAAAATTATGTAAAGGAAGTTATTGGCACTACTCAACACACTAGTGATGTACACAATTAATTGGTTAATCGGTTAATCGTTTTGTGCACCGATTATGATTACGGATTTCTGTAATCGATTAATCGTCACGGCTGAGATTTGCCAATGCTTTGGGGCGAGTCAGTCTCATGACCAACCATGTCACACCCAGGCCCATGCACGCATTGTTGCGCATCATGCACAGCACACGTGCACACATACAAAATTACTGGTGCACATGCACGTTGGAACAGCTACATGTAGCATGCTGCAAACTTCCGGAAACATCATGCATCATGCATCAGCTCATCTGCACTACACATGGGCAGGCTAAAAGGGGTGGGGAGACCAAGGATAGTGTTCGACGGTTCGTTTTCTTTGTCAACAGAGTTGACTGTGATCATGAAGCGAAGAACCTCCTCCGTTTGGGAGCACTTCTCCCAGCCCGAGGAAGACAAAAAACTGCTTTGTCATCATTGCAGTTCAAAACTTTCCTTTGTTGGCGGAACGACTGTTATGTTGAATCATTTGCGCTTGAAGCACCCAGAATTGGTTGACTCCGAAAAGCCTCCAGTGCTCCAACGACAGGCATCTCTCAAAGAAGCCTTTTCTGCTGTTTTTTTTTATTCTGTCTTCCTTTGTATACTCTCTCACCCACGTTTATTTTCTTTCGATTTTGTTCACTGCGTTTTGACTGATAATTCAAAGATCAGATTAACCAATTAATCGTTTGGTGTTGACTCAGATTAATCGAATCGGGAAAACTGAAAAATGCACACCCCTACAACGCACCATTCCGAAAATAAATAGCATCTGAATGCTCTAAAATCAGATTTTACAACAGTGTATGCGTTCTTGAAAAGTTTCAAATTTGCAGGAATGAGAATGCTTGGACTGCCAAACGGTCACAAGATTATTAGTGTACATGTATGTATACTAGAGTGTGTTTTGTGCACGCACACACACACACACACGATTATTAGTGTACATGTATGTATACTAGAGTGTGTTTTGTGCACGCACACACACACACACACACAACACACACACACACACACACAACATACACACAACACACACACACACAACACACACACAACACACACACACAACACACAACACACACACACACAACACAACACACACACGCACGCACGCACGCACAGAGACACCGTGCATATACTATATGCCTGTACATGTCTTGTCCAGTTAGTGGCTGACTGCGTACGTGCATGCATGCGCGTGTATGTGCCGCTGCCAGAGCTGTAAGCCTGTACACTAGTACTCACGCCTTCGCTTGCGATACGAGAAGCCGTCAGGTGCATCAAGCGGCCTTCTTCACCGCATCGGCCCGGAATCACGTACGCACCGTGCAGTTCCCGTCCACGACTATCACGGCGTGGCTGGTTAATTCTGATTTTTGCTCGCTCAAAGGTTTCGCACTGGCGAGCACATTGGAACTCAGCCGATTGCGCCCAGTTGTCAGGCACGACGACTGTTACATTGCTGAGATACGCACGTTTTCTCGAGGCTTTGTACAGCCACTCCGACGCTTTAGTAAACTTATCCTTTATGCTGGCAACGAGGTCGGTGTAATCGTGCCGGTCGCGTTCGTTGCGAGAGCGCTGGACACCGTTAGCTATACCGACCATGATACTAAATCCGTTATCTTTGAGCTGAATGGAGCAGCTCGGCTCTCCATGGACAGGCAGTGCCAAGCAGCACACAGCCACAAACACAGCAATGATCGGCCCCCGACACATCTTGCACAAGCTAGGGAAGTCGCCAACTAGCCCGTTCTCAGAGCGTTGAGGAAGTGCTCGTGACCCACTGGGGCCTGCGATGTCTTTATTTTGGGCTTGTGCTACGAACCGCTATACGTCGCAATATAAAGGCCTAGCGGCCCAGTAAACATTGTAAACTCGTCCGGAACTTTTCTACGCCGTTTTGCGCTGCTGTCGCGCGACTGGGCACAGACCACTAGCACTGCGAGGGCGGCATGTAATCAGGGTACTGGGCGTGGGTATCCCGCACAGACAGCGCCGGTTGAAAGCAAGTGCAGTAATAAGGTAGAGGTCTTATTTCAACAATATCTGAATATCGACAAAATAGAAAATTCGCCTGTTGACAGCCTCCACGTGCGCGAGGCGCCGGCCACAGCCAAACAGAAAATTGCCAGCCCTTGTGAGCCTTTGTGCGGTTCGATTCACAGACAAACCACGCCTCAGCTCTGCTCGCACCCGCTCAATAAGAGCCGAAATCATCGTGCATTGTTCATGTTCTTGGCACACGCATGTTTACACAGCTATAACTCTAATAGTTGGGGCACGACCGGCCCAACCCGGCCGCTCCAACTCACGCTGAGTCTGGGGTCGATAAGCATGCTGTACCAGAACTCATCAGGGCAGCACTGGTCCTGGTACATCGGATTTGTTCCCGCAGTTCAGTAGGAATGGATTCGCCGGCCAATGCAGTGGGTTTTACCATCTCATCCGACCGGCTGAATGAATGAATACAGGTGTGGAGAGCGGAGAATGCCCGTCCTGGCGGTGGTGCTAGCCACGGGCGCCGGATAGAAAGGAGGCTCATGATAGGTACAGTACTAGGTACTACAATACTACTACATGTATACTTGACTCCAGGTATCGCGGTCAAGTCTGTCATGTCTTTTGCGGTGGTCCGGTCCCTGCCCTGCAGCTGCCCCAGCCCTTATGAATGATGGATCTGACCCTCAACGAGATTACATAAACTTGGAAGTCCCGATTTGCTTATGCACCATGATCGATCTCATTAATGCATATATTAAATTTGTTACCGATCAATTGCATGTTCATGTCCGACATCGGCCTCAGGCAAGAGGCAAGTCGATCGCGTATCGGCCAAGGCATTATAATCATGATAACGACTTAAGTCTTCAAAAGTGGTCATGATTTTCCTTCGCTCCGCCGTGGCTGCATGAGGCGCCGGGCGGCGCGGATACAATGTGTGTTCATGTGTAACCAGCTGTGGTTACTTGGCATGTTCTGGTAGCAAACCCAGCCCAGGCACCTGAAAAGAGAACGTGGGCGATGTGCCTTTCCGACGATTTCGGTCAGCACCTCTTCGCCGTTGATTATGGCACCTCACCCTGACCTCCTTCTAGCTATTGATCTGTGGCGCCACGTCACTGTCAAATCACTGTAAACTCACTGTCAGTGTCTGGAGAAACTGATGCTCTCCGAAAAAAAAGCCATACTTGCTCGCAGACTACTTAGGCTAATACCTCCTGCTCCTTGCAAACCAGCAAGCCAGGTGAGCAGTGATTGAGGTTTTTGCCCCAGTTCAGAATTCCTTTCCCGCTTTTCACCTGCTTAGATTCCTGAGGGTGACAAGCGATTAGGCCTGAAAAGGGATATATATGACATTGCATACATGTATACCCGATTATGTTATAGTATACTTGCCCTTCCGGGATTTTTTCTGAGTTATTTCTCCCACCTCTCTTTCTAATTTGATAATTTATTTCTATCCGTTGGCAGTCTTGCGATTGGAGTGAGGTGCTGGACCGTGACTGGTCCCCGAGAAAGCGGAAAGAATTAAGTCAAAATGCACCTTGGAGTGGGGTGCATCAAGTGTACGTGTAACATCTTCTGTGACTCCCGTGTGGATCGGATAGCCCAAGCTTGAAACTCGCTTTCAAGCCATCTTTTTTTGAGGATGGTGTGGTAGCGCAGTGGATAGGGAGGGCAACTCTGATCTGCTAGGCGATTCGGTGCCGTAGGTTCGAGACTCGGATGCGTACACTTAATTGCCCTTTGGGGATTTTTTCTGATTTATTTCTCCCACTTCTCTTTCTAATATATATGTACATATATATATATATATATATATGTATATATATATATATTAAATATTGAAAAAATCGCATGACACAGGCTAAGACGAAAAATTCAGGCCATTTCCCCGACCAGGAATCGAACCAGGGACCACCGCAGGTCTAGTGCGGAGCTCTTCCGACTGAGCTACCGGGGTCTGGCACGACACCGGTGGGTCCACAACCCGAACTTCCACCTAGCCTGTGCTGTCCACATTTCATTTGAATCCACAAGCGTTGCGAGCTAACTCTGTCATATATTTTTCGTCTTAGCCTGTGTCATGCGATTTTTTCAATATTTAATATTTAATATTAATTTCTCCACATCTCTCTCTCTCTCTCTATATATATATATATCTATCCATCTATCTATCTATCTATCTATCTATCTATCTATCTATCTATCTATCTATCTATCTA
>JAOWAW010049899.1:4483-17108 GCA_028565695.1 Nicola tetela | reverse complement strand
CTCTCTCTCTCTCTTTCTCTCTCTCTCTCTCTCTTTCTCTCTCTCTCTCTCTCTCTCTCTCTCTCTCTCTCTCTCTCACACACACACATCTTACACGTCTCTTTTCTCATGATCTCTCTGCATATGAACCTTGTGGCTTCTCACCTGTGACAATTTATTCCGGATTATATAGAGATAGGAGCTATTCAAATAGACTATTTAGCAATGATTTTTTATTCTCATCTTTTGATGTTTGGTAGACTAGACATGGTATTGCAGAAGTGAAAAATAGTTTAAAAAAATATTTCCATTTCAATATACACAATATATACATAAAATACATGCAGTTTGATACAGAAAAAATAGTCCAAATAATTATAGTAAATGCAGCAGTATATAATGGACACCAAAATAGTAGAAATAGAACTTTGAAATCTTATAATATTTGCTATATGATTGCCTAATGGGAATTTAAAAAATCAGTCTCTTTTATCAGGGTATCCATATACATGTAGTGCTTAGAATTAATTTTTTTGTCCTATTTGGTCTAGTTTTATTTTGGAATGTGGCTTGATGTTGGTGGTGAACTTAGTTCTTGATTTCTTTCTTTTTTTCGTTTAAGGTGGAATTCTGGCGATTCAGTGGCACTGTCAAGCCAGGTTGCTTGTGCAATATAGGCTAGCTTTTGCCGCATGTCCTGAATGGTTGCCACAGATCTCTCGAACTGAGTGGGACGTGGATGAATTGACTCACTCAAATGCTCAGCTTCCATGCCAACCGTGCCTAATCGACGAGCCTTTGAAGGCACATGGTACATTCTTTCAGAGAAACAGTGGGACAGTTATGGAAGAACCAATTTCCAAAGGAATAGCACCACAAGGCTAAAATCTCCACCTCATGCTTGCAGAGTGGTCGGCTGGGCAAGTAAAGCTTGTAAGCTTGGCTAAATTAAACAAAGTAAAAACCTTCTCAATGAGAGCAACGAGCTAAATTACTTCATTCCTTCATCATGGACTTTAAAAGTCCATAGACAAAAAGTGTTTCCTCGCCATGTACAATTTTCTGGCTGCATTAGCTTGTGAACACCGTTACCAACAAGTGCACCTTTGTGGTACACTTGTCATTGAAGCTTTAACTCTTCTAAGAGCTGGTCCAGAGCAGCTTCAAACTGCCTCTTTCCTTTTTTGATTTCCTCTGTGATATCCTCCAGATCTTTTTGTATTTCTTCAAGTTTTTTTCTCAACTTGTTTCAACTCCTCTTCAATTTTGTTTGCTTGTGCCTTTAGGGTTGCAACACACTTTCGTGCCTCCTTGGCTGCATGACTTTGTGGAAGCTTACCATTGTTTTGCTTATTCTGCACTATTTCATGGATATCATATGAAGATGTGCTCCCTCCATCTCTGAACCCATCCCTGTGTTAATCTCAAGTCTGTAGAGTTACTGAGAGCTTCTGAGAGGGGTTCTGTTTTGACATAACTTTTCCTGTTTTTTTTTTCACCTTACAACGAGACTACCGGGCCACCTTCAAACAGCCATTTTTCTGCTTTGGAGTAAGATTTTTCAAAGCGGTTTTTTTGTTCTTTTTCTATTAAAGATAATAAAGATTTTGAAAATGTTCAAATGTCAAATTTGGCAAAATATGCCAGTTGGTCGGTTTTCGCGTGAGCCGGCCCAAATATGAGGGGAACATCCAAACATACCAATTTCAGTCGGAACTGTATTGATGGTGGCATCGCCTGAAAAAGAAAATACAATAAAATTTTTATTTATTATGAATTGTATATGCCAGCACATGAATTCCTGACGGTACGCGACGAAGGCTTGCTCTACCATTGCTGGTTCTTTCGCTACAGACGGCTTCACGCAGAGTACGCCGCTTAAAATCCTCGTGTTTCACGTAGGCCTTATAACCAAGATTTACCCGGTATGTGGAAGAAACGTCTGATAAACCGCTAAGTTATGTCTGCAAGATCTGTAGATTGTCTGCGTAGCCCACGTGGATTCTGAAACATTCATGAATGTCCAACGGACTGCTCACACTCGTAAACCGAGGGGAAGACCCGCGTTGATAACACAGCATCTTCCCTTGGGCATTTCGAGCAACGCTGTGCTTCAAGAAAGACCTTAATAGATACCCAAGCACAAGCAGAACTCAGGATCAAAGAAGCAGCTGACGGATTTCGCTCTTCGACATTCTGCCTCTACATATATATTAGCTGATAGCTAGCGAGCGGCTGCAGCCGGCATGTGTTCAACCAGGTACGCGCACAGCTGCATGGCGCGCTTTACTTCAAGTTTCCCACATTTTTGACGCATGTGCAAATGAGCAAAAAATTTTCTTTCGATGGCCGCTAGGAACGCTCGCGAGTGGCGTAGGCCCCTACCTATCTTTCCTTACTGTTTACACATCTATATACAGCTTTTCAGAATGACATCAATAGCTAGGTACTAGCAACGACGTTAATGACGACGGGTACGGTTTAGCAGTTGAAACGGGCAATGGATAGTATTGGCCATGACTCCGACTCGGCAAAGGCATCGATCCGTTTGATTAACGCCATTCTGACAACGCCTTCTAAGTTAATTACTCGATACGGATGGCTCTTAGCTAAAACGGTCCATCGTAGCAATTCAGCCGTCAGCATTGTTCTCTCAGGAAGGCAGAGGATAATGCATCATTGGCCACAATAGGATTCTCCACTCATCTAAAACCAGCTCATCACAATGTCAATTAGAAGAATATACACATATAAGCCTCGCAGATTCTCCGTCTTCAACATCTGGGTCACTCTCGCCTACCAACTACAGTAAGAAGAATTTCACCAGAAAACTATTATATTATTGAATCTCTTTCCAAGACTTTGCTGCATTGCCGCATGCAGGAGGTGATTAAAATTTTGCATCCTGTGCGATTGGTTTTTGCTCACGAATCACCCGATCCTTGAATCGGGAAAAAGACCGGTCATTCTTTTAGGAGGTCTGAATACGATCATTTAGCGCTTGCAATTGCGTCTCGCACGTTCTTTTAGCACTACTAATGCCTTCGAACTGGAACTGAGACTGCCATAAGTTCGGCAGTGTTGATAAGAGAACAGTACTAGTTTGAGCGCTGTTATAGGAATAAAAAGCCGAATCATAAACCCGTTAGCTTCTATATGTATGTAACGCGTGAAGGAGAACCTGACTGAGCATCCTCCTTCGGGCAGCAACTGGGTGAAAATATAATTCTCATTAGCGAGACTAACATGGCCATCAATATTCTGCTTGAGGTAACAAGCTTGATACTCGGCTAATGCAAATTATTGCCTAAACCCAAAGAGGAAGCGAACCCTGGCTCCTTAATTAAATTATGTCCGGATCAAGGACATGATTTGCTGTAAATTAACTTTCATCTTTTTCTCCTACTCATGATAATATTTTGAGCGAGCAGAAATTTTGAATTCCTCTGTCACAGCGTAGGTTTTACCAATTTCAAATGAGCTATTATGTATTATTCGGCACTACCACATGTTCCCGGCCGCTCCGGAAAAAAGCAAACTGCATACAAAGGGGAAAGCACCGTCGAGTCGAGTATATATCATGCCTGTATACTCTAGTGAAGGAAATGGATCGATCGTTTCTTATCATACAAGCATCCAGGCCAGTACTAGCACTGATGATGTGTGGTCTTATGCCCAGGTAGCGCCCTCTCTCCTCCTCCTCCTCCTCCTCCTCCTCCTCCTCCTCCTCCTCCTCCTCCTCCTCCTCCTCCTCCCCCTCCTCTTCGAATCCTCCCGGTCACGTCCCGAGTCCTCCTCTTCCTCAGAAAAGGGGGAGGTGAGAACAATAGATCCGGAGGTAAGGTGAGCGAAAATAAAAAAAATTCCTCACCCAAGGTTAAGTGTTAGTTTTACCTCTTCCATATACGGAGAGCCAGCCAGTTCATTCACGTACACGATTTTAAGGAACTCGTGCACTGCAATCAAAGAATGACGCATTAGCCTAAACATAGTAGCTTTGAGCCAAGTTAAAAATATCCATCGTGGACTGCGCGCTTACCGGATTTTAAGGAACTCGTGCACTGCAATCAAAGAATGACGCATTAGCCTAAACATAGTAGTTTTGAGCCAAGTTAAAAATATCCATCGTGGACTGCGCGCTTACCCTTCTGGTTAATTAAATCCCCGTTTTCAGAGGCTGTGCGCTGGCAAGAAAGCCGTGATGGAAATTGAATTTTAAACCGTCCTCAAATCCTCTTCGTCCTCTATTTATGCTTTTCGGAGGCTTGATGCTATTACCAAATGCGCACGCTCGGGGAATGACGTTCGTAGCTGTCCATAGTTGACCATCAGGGAAAATCGCCAGCAATATGCAGTGAGGAGTTCAGGATCACGAATTGAGTTTAATGCATATCTATTGGTCTGTCTGCTGACTGTCTGTTTGATTGTTTGTATCGCTAAGGCCTTCGTTCTTTCGAATCCCCCTCTAATTCTAACCGGCTTCAGGATTCCACGCGCACTATTAAAATTTTGACTGTACTTTGTAATTGTATATGCAGCGACACCGCTTGTTTCGACTTCCGTTATAACGACAAAACTAGCAACTAAACTACGTGTGCCCGGACTTTGTCCCGCACTGTATTAGCGACTTACATGAAGCCTGCCTGACAAATATGACTTTGCTGTTATCTACCAAGCTACCAGCAAGGAAATAAATTCCAGCAATTCGGCCCGTCGGCATAATTTTGTTTTACCCGCGGAGATACCCGGCTGAATTGCAAATGAACTTCAAGCGGGGAAGAAAGGATGATTTTTGCCGACCAGAGCTTCTACCATGGCGCGACGATAGGGATGACGACATGTACACAAAATCACGGCTTTAATTTGACACTCTCCGAAGATTTCACCATATACGCACTGCCACGGCGAAGGAGATGTAGACTATTAATCTTCCACTTAGTGATCAGGGAATTTTTCCCAGCGTAGGCGGATGGGTACAATTGACTACCTCCTGAGTCCCTCGCAAGCTCTCCTGAAGGGGGTCTGCTACATCCGGTTATGTTCGTGTCGGCCGGAACAGGGTTGAGGGAAAGATTAGCTCCCCCGAATGAGAGTACACAGACTGTTAAAACGTTCAAGGGCTACATGCTCTAATGACATCCTGCGACGGAAATATCGCGCACGAATGAGATCACGTTTTGAGTCTTCCGACGATCTTCATATTCGTCACATAACCCGGTTTCGTCATCAGTTGGTGACAGCCGTATAAGCCTAAGCGTCGTCGTCTTTTAGCGGCTAAAATCCTAGACCCTGGGAGCGTTACCCTCCGTTCTCACATCGTGCTCACTGCATGCCCTTTATTTTGGTGTTCACCGAACTGTAAATCAACCACCTCCGTTCCTACCGTCGCAATCCGGTGTTCGTGTTCTTTTCCTGGAACCTGTGACTCTGCCACGCCCGTCGTGTAGCTATAAAAAATTGTGTCACAGAAGGAAGCTGTCAGAACGGCTAAAACCTTTATTCATCGTATTATTTATATTTGCAATCCACGATCTTTCGGCGATTCTAGCTCCCAATCGGAAGACAACTGCTCCGCCATTAAGTTCTTTTGAGTCAGAATCACTTCAATAGATTAATTCACTTCGTCTGATCATTGGATATCATGATGTACGGGAGTCCTCAGCGGGTGCTTATCTTCTGGCTGCTGTTCGTCTACTCTTCGCACTGCGGGAGAGCTTTACGAGCAGTGGCTGCCTTACGCACGCGCACCGACCACCGTCCTACCCAAGTCCGTTCAGGTATATGATTTACTAGCAACCGACATGAAGGGAAACAAAGCCCGTAATACGCAAATGCAACCGACATGAAGGGAAACAAAGCCCGTAATACGCAAATGCATGCATGCAGATTTTTAAACTTGCAATAGGCTACCCATGTCAGGTTTAACTTCCTACTTTGGAGCTCTTACGGGATGGCTCGCTGTTGAGACGAACTTAATTTCCTTTGCTATATCTCACCTTCTTTCTGTAATTGCAGCTCGACTTGACATCAACAGAAATCCCGCCTTTGTGGGTGACGTAGTCGCATTTCATTGCAGGAATCATCATGCTAAACAGGTAAGTGGAGGGTTCACGATTTTGACAAACCAAAGGAGTGAAGCAGAGAGACTGCGTGAGGGAGAAAGAGAAAGAGGAAAAAACGAGGAATTCGAGAGTGAGATCGAGAGAGAGAGAGAGAGAGAGAGAGAGAGACTCAGTGATAACTGAAATTGAATGGAGACAGTGCTAAAGCTAGACCAGCTCTGCTACAAACATAAGATCAACGTGGAAAAATGAAGCAAGACTGATAATTTGTTTTTAAGGCATACTGAAGCTTGAGCCAGTTTGCGGTACCTTTCGTATGTCTTTCGTGAATACAATGCTCATTGCTAGTCATCTACTCGCCTCTCCCACACACAAACTCAAAGTCTGTAACTGTTTTTCCTGTCAGAATGGTGCAAGCGGTGTCGTCTACCAATGGATGTTGGAAGGTGACGTTGGCATCGAAATGAAAAGAGCAATTCTCTCTCAACATGGACCGCAGGCCGCTATAAGAGTAGGAAAACCACCTCTTCAGAGCAGCAACGCGGCTCTCTTCGGCCCGCGTGTCAACATCACCGTGTCGTGCGCAGTCCACTTCTACTTGGAAAACTCAACGAATGTGGACCTTGTTTCCAACATTCTTACCGTCGTAAACCAAAACCGAATCAGTCCTGCCCTTCACAATCATCCACCGTCTTCACTGCCAGTAGCTGTACCCTCGCAAAGTCATGTCACTACTTTCGAAGGTGCCGAGGTGCGTCTGTGTTGTTGCTATGATCCTAACAGACCAGCAGGACATCGACTTGGTTGGCAGCTTCCACCATCGGCGCAAGCTCTGCAACTCGGAGGAGGCCTACGACTCTGGGAAACGGGCGAGTTGGGAATCGGTCGGGGTGTTACTGCGCAACAGGCAAACGACATGTTGCTTACGTGTTCGACAAGTAAACAAAACCGCACGGTCCACCTGCACGTGCTGTGTGAGTTTAAGCAAATTGCGCGCTAAAGACTTACATAGTTCTCGAGCACCTTACTCAACCTCAACCGCAGCACAGCAATTTTTGCAATTGTTTGAGTTTCAGTTGAAATTTCTCCAGTTTATTTCGTTGGCCGTCTCTTCTTCCTCCTTTCCGTCCTATTCTTACATCCGACATCTTTTGGTCTTCTTTTGATCTCAAAGCCGATCATTTTGCTTTTTGTTTCAGCTTATCCGAGCAGACCGCTCGATCTGACGTTGAACAATGTCACAGGTCTTCTATCATGGCGTATTCGCACCCCTTCCGACCCAGGCGTTCGAGGTTTACCATCGCATAACGAATACAGAATACAACTGCGTAAACTCGGATATAAGTCATCTATTCTGAGCGCAAACGCGACTATTAGGAATAGCGACCAACCTGTTGTCGTCAGTCTGCGCCAACTCTTTAAGGTGGAGAAGCTCGCCGAATTGGCAGGAGAAACGATTGAGGTTCGTGTGCAAACGCTTTCCAAAGGCTACAGCAGAACGGCAGACGCTTATCTCAACACGTCTTTCCCGTCCAGTAAGGATCACTCGTAGTACTACGTACTGCTTAGTGTGTCTTCATGTCTAGATCTTCTGTGAAATTGGCAAAGTAGAAATTTTCATTAAGGAAAGATTCGTTGTCTTCTCCGGCTGATAGGAAAGTTTATGAACGATATGGACGTTTCGGTCCGGCTGCTCGGGCCTTAGTCAGACAAAAAAAGCAGACCTAGTCTCAGAAAATTATTAATTTATATATTTAGACGCGGTCATGTAAGAAATTCTAATGCTTGCTTAGCAGTGCTACTCTAATGTTACTGAAGCCTTAGCGTCGTTCATCAAATTCCTTTCAGCCATAGGAGATAAACAATCTTTACTTGGTGATGAGTTTTGAGTTTTCCATGTACATGGCAAAATCCATCTCTCTCACTCTCAATCTCTCTTTCTCTCTCTGTTTCTGTATGTCTGCCTCTCTATGTCTCTCTTCCTCTCTCTCTCTCTCTCTCTCTCTCTCTCTCTCTCTCTCTCTCTCTCTCTCTCTCTCTCTCTCTCTCTCTCTCTGTTTGTCTGTATGTCCCTATCTCTATCTCTATATCTCTCTTAATCAAAACTCCTTTTCTTTAGACTCAGGTCAAGGGTTCACGAGTAATCCTACTCCCCTGCTCTCTTCATCCTTTTGCTACCATCGCAAAAGTTGCATCCCATGCCGGTATACATTGTTTAAAACACTGCGATCTAAAACCCTGAGACAACGGGTAGAAAAACAAACATTTAGCAGCTTTTATGGGCCTGGTTGCGTGTGTATATATGCACTGCAGTAATGGAAGGAGTCACGAAAACCCCGTAGGGTGTGACCTTGTGGTGATTTATGTTTCCGTGTACCGAAATTTGGTTGACTACCCGTGTTGTGGAGTCGATAATTTCTGCACTGCTTGTTCTTTGTTGCGAAAACAGATGCCTTGAAGCCGAGCATGGTTGTTGGTGTATCATTCTTTAGCTATTCACGCCGAGCTCGCTCTCATCTGGTGGCCCTGTGGTGCTTGCCAACCGCCAAGGCGCGCAACGCGCTCAACTTCACCATCGCCTGCGGCAATCTGTCGCGCATACAGCGACCAGCGAAGGACGTAGAAGTGAATGCACCAGGATCTCACATCGACACAACAGGCCTTTATCTTATAAAGACGGCAGTGAGTCAGAGCGAAGTCGCCAGAACTTGCCTAGTAACGGCTGCGAACGGAATCTTCACAAAACGCCTTCGAGGACCAGTCTTTACTGCAAGTGCTTTGGAAAATACTTACAGCATTTCACCTCGTTCCGGAAACACAGGTTAGAAGACAACAAAAGAACCAACATGTTGCCCAAGAGAATTTGAAAACTGTCTAGTTGACAGTATCGGGAATTCGCTCTACTGCAAAATGATAGTGACTTCAATGCACTGAAAGCTCAGCGGCGCATGCGCAGCCACGCCTAGCTGTCATTATTCCTGTACATGGCTTTATTGGCCTGTATTATAATTAATTTACTAGAGCACTACTACGGCAAAACGCCGTAGTTATAGTGGACAAATAATACGTAAAATGGCGCCCGAGGTCATTGGAATTTGTCATGCAATCGCAAACGTCGCATTCACGTTGAACTTGCACTCATTTTACCGTGCGCCAAGTATTTAATACTTGCTATTTATCTGTGTCACCGTGAAGAGCAAAATGGACAATTCTCTATTTTCAGGCTCCCTGACACTTCAGTTATTTTTCTTTCTCTGCAGAATCCTCAGACCTGAATAATAACCGTCTTTTGCAAGCATTAGCCGCTCAGCGATCGATGGTGACTGGTGTTTTGCTGCTCGTCTTCCGCCAAGCACAGTCTGCCGAATGCCCTTCAAATCCTGCATCTCTGAAGAAACGATCACCGGTCTTCACACAAGCTATTCTCACTCGCTTACAAGGTGATTACTGCCTCAGCCGCCAGTTCAACGTCTCTGTCCCAGCTTACTCACCTCAAGCTGGAGCCAGTGGAAGAAGAGCTTGTCTGGATCGGTTTTCCGACGAGCGAGGAGGCCTACTTCGTTGGGCATTTCTCATTCGATTTCAACCTGTTGTCGGTGGTGAATTATTTAATCATGACGCCGTCGGGCGCAGTTGTTTCCGCAACCTACAAGTGAAAGACTGCCAACTGACTCTGCATGATGTGCACATGAGAACATTTGCACCCCAAGAATCGACCCACTCTTGGCGAGAAGAGGATTCGGCCTAAGCTGGAAGAAGCTACCTCAGACAGGACAGGAAAATTTGCACCCTACAGAAACTCAAGACAATATTTCCAAAAGGGCTTATTCTATAGATACAATATGTATGCAAGAGAGGAGTTCATGTATTATGAGCCATTTTTTCTCTTGCCAGTGCCTTTGAACCAGAAGACCAATTACCACCGGTATGTTTAAATTCTACATCAATTAAATAAAATTAATGATATTTTATCTTCAGCCAATGTGGCCATATTTTAATACTATGACCAAACCTCGTTTGGACGTTTAGCCTGATTGAAGGAGCAGCAAGTCATTGCAATATAGAACGTGGGGGGACAAGAAAACGGGTGTCCCGTCACTTAGGCGCGCGACACTTCGCCGAGGCACTTCAGGCGCAAGAAAGTTCGCACCTTCGGGTTTTCGACGAATAAATTTTTCAGCGCCATACGATTACTCCGAAACGTGTTAGGCGACTGACAATTTTGTCAGAGCGACTTACTCTTTCGCCGTGGCAAGTTTCGACGCCCAATTTCATATTTAAGTGCCGTAATCAGTGTAAGGCACTGCTAGTCATTAGCATATAGCGTCTGCAGCACAGGATTCCTCTCTCTGCGAACACCCTCCTCTTCATCCGGAGCGAAATGGGTGTAGACGCCTACCCATGAGAGCATGTACCACTGCGGCTTTGGCACCTACCGCATGGTGAGAATGAGTTTAGCACCCGGTCCGGCTGTGTCCCCTTTCGGTGGACAGATGTACGCAGTAGTACACCCTCACGTTCGACTGCAACGTCAACGAAGAGTAAGCGGTCGTCCTGCTCTCTCTCTCTTTCTCTCTCTCTCTCTTCCTCTCAATGGTAAGCTGTATTTGATCATCCACGTCATTAATATGCTCCAATGATCGCATCACATTAGACCGCTTGACTATGGAAAGCACATCACTCACGTACCGCTTCCGGACACCAGGCTGAAATTCTCCAGCCGAGGCAATCGCCCGCTGCTCCAGGTCCTCCATGTACAAGTTTGAGTCATAACAGAAGAAACCGGCGACCCCATGGCTACTCCATCCTTCATACGGTAAAACTTCTTCTGAAAAGTGAAGTACGTCGATGACAAACATGTTTCAATAATGGTACATATCTCTTCGGCAGAAAACGGCGTCCTCTCGTTCAGGGCTTCAGCATAACCCAATTTCATGCTTACCACAGCAAGCGTTCGCCGCACCGGAAGGCTCATGTATAAGGAACGAACATCGAAGCTCACCATCCCCTCGATCGTCCGCACCAATACTGATGCATGATACTCGGCCTGAACGAATTCCTTGCTGTTCATCACGATGTAGTTAGTCTTCCCAGCGAATTCGGATTTAGCCCAGATGTATTTCCCTACATCCATTCCAATGTATTTCTGTGTTTCTTTGTGCCTGGCCGCCCGTGTCACCTGATGATGGGTACCACATGCGTCGGAAACGTTAATTGTCCGTTAAATAGAGCCTAATAAAATTATTTCACTTTTTCTGACAGTAAAGCACATGGTCAACTGATGCCAACATTCAGCTGAGACCAGCAGAGGAGGCAGGACCTGGAGGTGTACAAACCGAATGGTGCTAGTGATCGGGAAAGGCTATTACTTCAGAAGCATCTGGAGAAGGGGTATCCATAACATGATGTCGCTAATTTTCGGTTTCCTCATTCAGGAAGAGTTTTCCAATAAAATTACTCCATAGTTTAGAATTTCTATAGAAAAACCTTTCAAATGGTGTATAAAAAGTAACTAACTCCCTTTGATGCATTGACAATCTCAATGGTGTAAATGGCCCAAGTTAGTAGGTGTGAATTCTAGGTGTGGTTGTGTTAATTTTATTTGGCATAAGGTCATACGTATGCGTGAACACCTCGCACGTGCAGCCCATGGTAGATGCGGCTGTGTGAGATCTAGATTGGTACAGATTTCAAGACGTCGACACGCCTACGACCCTTGTCTCCATGGCAACCACAAATATGCGGAAGTCTACATTATCTCTTTTGCATCGCCATAAAGGCAACGGACTTCATTGTCCGTCATCTGGCCATGAAATTTGAAGATACATCTGGCAGGTAAACCCACATCACTGGGCAGAAAGTAAATCCAGCCCAATTAAACCCTGTCAGGCTATCCAGAGCCAGAAGATTGCACAAACTGCAATTCCTACTTGAAGGAAATCCCAGCACATCACTAAGAAAGTGCTTGTGTCACAGTGCCATTCAGTTTTCAGCACATTTCACGAGAAATACTGTCTTTCACTTTGACAGTTGGCATTTGCTAAGTGCAGAAGACCAAGGATGTGAATACCTTCCATACAAATACATGCTAGTCACATACATTGACAATGGCTAGCGTTTTTTAAGCAGATACCTTTGCACAGCCAAAAAAACGTAAAAATTTTCCGCAAGTCAATGTCTGATGACAACACAACCAAAACAAGATTCTCTTAACATGGATGCCATTGCTGAACCAAAAAAAAATTTTTAGAGTTTTTCTGGGAATTTACTCAAACTCTGGCTCAACTCACCTTGGATTGCTTTCAAGAATAAGTTTTCCCATCTTAGACCATGACAAATTTGCGCAAGAAAACGGACAACAATTTGTTGAAATGAAGTTTGAGATTTTCACAATAGGATTCTCTTACTTGTTCAAAAAAATCAAACTTGATCAAGCTTGAACATTCACAAACTAAACACAATATGTTATTACATTGTGCTAAGTACTATTGAACATTTGATTAAAACATTTCTGAGTGGGGTGATGTCAAATAGACTGAAAATCATTTTCTTTGCCGAGGCATTAGTGGAGGTAGGTCAGACAG
>JAOWAW010049788.1:0-17111 GCA_028565695.1 Nicola tetela | reverse complement strand
AAAACTGCACATTTTGTCAGCACAACAATATGAAAATTTAATGCCTAAGAATAATTGCAGATTGGTAGATTATGGAAACTATGTCATTATCTGCAAGGTGAACCGTGACATGTCTAATGTTGTAAATACTCTACTCTAGGAAATGCCACTTGAACCAGTGATCAATGATAAGATCCGCAAGGTATTGAGGAAGCGGGCACGCAGTTCATCAGTTTCAAGTGCAATCCTCAGACTGGATGACTACCAGTCTTATGTGTGCGAGTATGCATTCAGCAGCCACCTACACTATACTGGCGAAGTTTTGGCATCTCTGACAACACTCCTGGACATGCAGGCAGATGTAAGTGTCCCACATATTTATTTTTTTCTGATGCATGCTTTCAACTAACTAACTGACTCTATGTCTCTCTCTGTGTGTGTAAAGAGTTTGATTGTAAATAGTTTCTTGCTTGAACATGACTTTGACAAGTTGGCGTGATCTCAGACATCTATTGCATCTTCTCTCCATCCATAATTATCTCCAACAGTCAGAATTAGTTCTTAATTTTCTAACCGACTTTCAGTGGCAGATCCGGCCAGTACCTGATAAGGGACATATACTCTGAAAGAGGTATAAAGTCTCCAAATAAAATTTTCAAAAATTAAGATGGTAGAACACTATTTTTAAGATTTTGGTTATGGTGAATGCAACGTGCCAAACACTATTAGCAAAATGTTCTATTGGTATGGCAAGGTGACAAGAGAATTATGCAAAGCAGATCTCTAAACATTTCATAGCAGGCATGAAATCTAGGATGCACAAGCCAGTGTTCACTGCATATGGCCACCAATCTGTCCCTCATTGCATTCACCACTAACTTGTCCACTATCTTTTGAATGCAGGCCATCATCTTTTGCTCATTTTTATACACTATTCTTGCTGACTCTCTCTATATTATTAACTTTCTGAATTTTTATGATTTGATGATTTTGTTGACAATTTTAGGTCTCACCTGCACAGGTATCTAACTTTGTTCTTTGCGTTACAGATTATGCTGTTTGACAGCATGCAGAAGGGGAAGGATCCTATTACTTCCTATGTTGTTGTTGATCCTCCCCAAGTCTGCCGTCACGTGCTGAAAGCCATTCTGTCTCCAAGACAGTTTCCAGGAAGTCACCTTGTTTTCCCTTCTCACGGCATTATTGAAGGGTCCAAGCTGGATGCAGCTCTCCGTCATGCTGGTGTGGATCCAGAGGCTGGAAAAGGCCTCCTGCAATTTTCGAAGATTTGTACACCAAATCCACAAAAACATGACAGCTACTTCTTTCCCATTCACGTTCAAGCAACATCTGGCAAATGGGAAGAGGATGGAGTCACAACACCTCAATGTGGAGTGCAAGTTCATTGCCCTGAGATTCCAGTATCTCCAGCATTTTTTCCTATTCTTCAGCTAGAGCTGAGCAACAAGACCGGAGGACTCAGTGACAGCAGCATTATCTGGAAGATGGGCATTGTTGTTGAATGGAGGAACATGATTACTGTGATGGTGAGTAGAACAACACTGTGCAGATATAAAATGTTGAGGTTCAGCTATGCCTTATGGAATCTGAGTCTATCCAAATGTGCTCCCTGTATGAAGTTGGAAACCAAGTGTTATAATAAGCCATTAATCTCCAGTAAGTCCCACTTGTAACAGAACAACTGCAATATGTTCTAAAATTTAGGACTTATCAGCAGTATTATTCCAGCAATACTTGACCCTATCCAATCCAGGGGCACTTTGTGCCCCCCTCACTTATGATTTTCCCTCTTTCTCCAAGATGCTTTCAGATAAAGCCTCAGGAGTTATTGACTTTTCCTATCTATATCCCTGGAATGAAATGGATGTGTTTTACACATTGTGATACATTCCATTGCCATAGCAATGCTAGTTATTTTTGGGGCATGTTTTGGGGCGCTTTGCGGAACTCGAGCTAGTGGATGCCAACTGAGTGTTTCCCAGGTTGAAACTTTGAAAGGCATTGCTAGGTGTTTCTGCAAGCCTCTTTGTCATAATAGCAAACACCATTTAAGCTTTAGTTTTCTGACAGGACCAATTTACCCTTACATAGTGTTTGGTGTGTAACGGTTTAATTTTTTTTTCAATATAGTAGCTTCTTCCTACTTTATGCCCTTGTACATCTGACTGGCCACCTGCTGCAGAACTGTTGTATTTTCTATCTCTACTAGTTGTCATGCCAAACCTAGCAATCAAACTTTGGTCGCTATATCTGCTTCAAATAAAATCTTGTCTAGGGGGCACAATGTGCCCCCCCCCCCTTGGATCTGTGACTCCCATAAAAGCCTGGATTGGATAGAGTTAAGCTGTCCAAGAACCCATACACTCTGTGTTTGTATTTGATAAAAAATAGTGATATGTTTGTGATCAATAGGTTCAGCAGGCAGACGATGGTTTTGATGTTAACATCATTGCACGTGCTGAGCCCAACCGTTTGCATGACTGTGCAGAGGCATTAGATGATGTCTCCAGCCTTACCTTGAGCACAGCCAACACTGTTTCACCAGGCAGTGAGACTGAGCTCCGATACCTCAGCCCTTCTCAAGTGGCAGCTTTTGAACCACCAACTGTTACCTACACAGCAGATCAAGTGATTGAGGCTGTTAAAGAGAACAGGTGGCTTCAACACCACCAGCTGAAAACTCCAGATAATCCCCACAAGGTCATGGTTGTGGTACATGCCACACGGGTAAGACATTACTGATCTGTCAATTTTTAACGACAAAAGAAACTGAGAATCATTTGTTGTGCATCTGAAACAAGTGCAGTACTGAGTGTTTTCATGATAATCTAACAAGTTCATTTCTGACTTTTGACAAGTCTATTACTAATTTTCTGTGTATACATACAGTTGAATCTCTTATCCCAATCAAGATTTGGACTGGCTAATATTAATCCAGATTATTTTGCCAATGTCAGCATCACCTTCAGGAACACAGCAGCGTCTGTCTTAACTCTCTTCCAGGACAAGGTTCATTTGATGACTTGCCATCAGGCAGTACAGTTTCTGGTAAGCCCATTCTTTTCTTGTAGTATTCATTAATTTAGGTTATGTTATGTGTGTGTATGTGTAAATATCATGTATGCATAGTATGAGATTTCAAGCTACACATACACCGTTAGTATACACGTGTAGACCTCATATACATGTATGTATGATGTGTGTTTATAATTTACACTGTATATGCACATGCATGTTCACATGTGCTTTATGCTCATGTGTATATATGTTTGGTGCATTCTTGGAATCTATCCTCTATGAGCTTGTGCTCATGCCCCACAAATCCATAATGTCTGACTGCAATCTAAAACTTTTGTGTAGATCTACATTTGTATACAGTTACATTTCATATTATGTGAAATACACATGTCTGATTGTATGCTTAACTACTATTTGACTCACATCAGCTGGTATGCCTTTGGCAGTGTTGGGGTGTCGGATTAGTGGACTTGACCGCAATGCAGCTTAGGCCCTGACCAGGGAAGCACAATCTATCCCAGGCAAAGGCCTCCAGGGATCTCATAGAGAGCTAGCCTAGGTCAGCATCTTTAAGCAGTCCTACCTGCAACACAAAACCCTCACTGCTGTACCACCAGTGTATGCATAGTGGCAACAGTCTATGACAGTTCCTTGCTGTGGACAGCTGAGCATGCACAGAAAAGGGAGAGTAGTAGGGTTGTGTTCTCCCTGCCTAAAACTAAGTTACATCTTCCTGGTCATGCCAACTATGCCCACCACACCTAAGTGTGATTCATAGGGTAAGGATCCCAGCTTATCACCATGGAACTGACAGATAATGAGGTAGGTGAGTGCAGCGACCAATTGCCAGGAATAAAATGGGAGGGTGAGATGGGTGAAGAGAGTGCACACACTAGAATCCGATGTTCCATGATAGATTGTAAGCTGTGAAGTGGTGTGTTCTGTGATGATCTGGCCTTCTAGCAAGACTGAGCAGGTGTGCTAGATTTCAATGTCCAGATCTCTGCAAGCTTTCTTGATATTCATACCATGCACCTTATTCATGTAGAAATTAACAACCTTAAAAACACATACTCCAAATTCACACTCCTCTTCAAAACTCAGCTATATAATGCTCAGTCTCCAACCCAAAAGAATAAAGCTGACGATGGCTTAGGCAACTGAGCTGAAGTGTCATTTCCTGTCAACATAAGAACACTGATGTTATGAAAGGATTTTCTCACAACTCATGTGATGTCACCCATGCAAACCACCTATCTCCTAAGAGGTTGTGAATTTCCAATCTAAACCCCTTACCCATGCATCCTCATGCAAATCACAACCCCTTACGCACAAACTTCAAGGTTGTGAGAAATAGATTCCTAGCCTTGACACTTGGATGCAACCAGCTGCAACACAACCATTTGTGTACCTGTGTACTAGTTACGTATGCACAGTCTGTTATTGTATATCCCGTGTATTCATGTGTACATCCATAATGTATGACTGTAAGCTGTTTTACATGTCTACAGCATACAGTACAACCAACGAAGCAAAAGAAGCTTGACCTACAGACACACTATTGTATGCTGAGCACCTGCACCTGCAATGTCATGTATTACTCCACAGTATAAGCATACCCCTGTCACAAACACCACAGATTTTACAGACCAAAATTGTTTACAAGGTTGGAAAGGGATTATGTGTCCATACATCACAATAAATACAGGATTAATGGTAAAAGAGAAAATGCCAAACTGGCGGACAATACTAAGAATTGGTTCACACTAAACAGTGTACACAATACTGTTTTGGCAAATGTGACTTTCTGCAGACACACAGGTCTGTGGTGCAGCACTCTATGAACCAACACCATCTCAGCCTAAGTTGGGCAGAGTTTTGAGGAGGGACGACAAGGAGCTATTTGAGATTGCCAATGAAGTGGCATTCAATGACTTCACACTCGAGGAATTCGCAACACTTCTCCTGAAGAACTCCAGCTGTCAGTGTAGTGGTGAAGTGTTCCTGGCTGGTCTTGATGTGCACGTGTTTACTACCATTCCAAGCAAGATGCATGCTCTGCTCAAGTATTGGTGAGTGATTTGTTGATAAGAGTGTCCTGATTGGTATTATTAATAAATAGCACTGGACAGAGAGAATTCAATCGACAAAGGCAAAGTGATAGAAGGAAGAAGGGATGTAAGCTATTGAGTGATTTATCAACTGTTGTAGTGCCATGTGTTATGTTTGCATGTAGACACTATGGTACTGAGCACCTTAATAGAAATGCATCCTTTGGCTCAACTTTGTGCTGCTCTGAGCTCTTCCTCTCTCTTACTTTTGCTGGAATGGAAGGAATAGTGGCTCAGAAGCTGTTTGTTTGTGAGAGTGAGGCATGAATAGAACAACCTGAATAAAACAACATGGAAAAATTCATTTTCAACTCTTTGTATTTACCAGATGAGGCAAAATTGAGCGTATGGAAGGTTCACGGGGATTAAATAGTATTGAGGGGGTTTCTGATGATAATATGCAATTTAAATTCAGCCATACTCTCCAGTCAGATGAAACTTTCTGCTTTTCTCTGCCAATTGAAGGTATGCCTTTATGTTTCCATGACAACACTGATTACTGCTTTGTGAATGAAACAAGCTAAGAATCACACTGACTCATAAAATCTGGAAACTATTTTCTGCTCAGGATTGAAGGTGCACAGGGACCGACGTATGAACGTCATGGAGGAGAGCTCAAGCATGGCCTGGAAAGAATGGAAAAGTGGCAAGTCATTCGCAAGTTTCAGCATTACCTGGATGGTGAGTAGACAAAAGCCTGCTTGGCATATATCTACTGAAATTGGAAAGAAGTGAGAGAGAGGAACAAGTGACATGGCGAGAGATATCCTTTGTTAATCAGCTACTTAATTTTACAATTGTATAATACTGGTCTGTCTTTCTTTTCCATTTACCAAATTACCGTTTATAACACCCTGGTTTGGTGTGTGGTTGCGTGCAATGTATTCCTCATCTTCTTTCTCTGTTTGCTTACAATATTTTGTAGGACATTTGCAGAGTTGCGCAACTTTCTTCATTCTTTTTTTTGCTCTCACTTTACCTAAACTGCATAATAAACTATTTCCTTTTCTCATTATTCGGGCTTTGTGGTGCTTTGCTTTGGTTAGTTTGCACTTTATTATCTGCCATGAATCAAAACAAAAGCCTTCTAAGGCTAAGTGAACTACACCCACAGAACAATATATTGTGCATGAATCACTCCATGAATGGTGTGTCTGATTACATGTAGGCAGTGAATGAAAAATTAATTGGGATTACTCAAAGTTTAACTTGTTTTGGATAAATTCCATTCTGTTTCCCACCCATGAATACAAAATCACTGTACACATCAGTGGTCAACCTGAACCTGAGTATCCACAGAAATGCAGTAACACTGTAAATCTTCTCACCAAAATAGCAAACATGCTATTGTAGAAAAATAACAAGAACTGCATGTCAAACTGTCAGCTCATTTGTTCACAGGAAGTGCAAAAATGTTCACAAGTGTTTCACTGTTTTTACACGATGACAAAGAAGAATCATAAGAAAAATACATCTTAGTGAACAAGAATGGAAATAGTCCAGGGATTCCAAACTCGTGTAATTTTGGAATGCCTTAAAATCAGCCTCTCAAGTGTTTTAGTGGCAACACTAGATGTCTGAAATAGTCCAGGGTCCTCAGAAGAAGAAGAAGGCAGTTTTGAGATCTCATAGCACTGATGGTACTAGAGAGACAGAATAAGACAACAGATTTAGACAACGTTTCACCCATAGGGCTTTATCAGGTCTATAGGAAATAGACCTGATGAAGCCCTATGGGCAAAAGGTTGTCAAAACCTGCTGTCTTAGTCTGTCTCTCTTGTTGAACAAGCTCTCCGCTACCTTTCCTTATACGTACTGACAGCACTAGCAGCATTTCCAGCACCATCTCTCACTTGTTTGTGAAAGACAAAGTCCATTGAACACCTCTTGTAGTGGTAGGGGAAGAAAGTGTCCAGTGAACAAATGAGCAGTCTTTTTGCTGATTCAACTCTTGGTATGTGTTGCCATAGCAACACACCCTCACCAAGCACCAGTTATCGCTATACTGGTAGCTGTCTTTCATCGTCCATTTTCTCAATGATTCTGAAGAAATCCTGGACCTGATAAACAAGCATATCACAATAGTTTTCTCAGAGCAATCAAGCGGAGATAGATTATGGCACTTTGCACATGGGTGTATGTAATTTTTTTTTGCCATGATGAAGCCATTGCAGACTTATACAACCTTGTCATAAAAGCATGTGTGAATACATGTATATGAGTTATACCATGGTTCACTAGTCGTTCAACCTGTTTTGTGATAACAAGTGATCACACTATTTTATTGAAAGATAAATAGATCACAGAAATTATGAAAAGGAGAGTAAGAGAGAGAAAAGAGAGAGAAGCTATTGTGGAGCCGGCATGCACAAGGACCAGAAAGAGAAGGGCAGTAACACAGACATGCTACTACTGGTATGACAGAGAAAATAGCAAATGTCGACCAAGATGTGAAGATAGCTACAAATACCATACAGTGAACTAAGAGACGATATTGAATGAAAATATGTCCTGTGACATAACTCAGACAACAAATTTTAAATTTGTGATATTTGTTGCATATAATAACAGAAAGATAAGGGCAGATTAATTTTAGGTGAGGAAAGAGGCAGCCCTATAATCCAGGTGCAATCGTGTGTACTCTCGCAAAATGCATAGCTTGGCTCTATGGCTTTCCCCACTTTATAGCTAGCCTAGATATACACGGCTTTACACCAGTTATACCAAAGCTCATACCACCGAGCTATACTGTGGTGGTCAGCACAAGTTAGACATACTACATATGGTGTGGATTTGCCAAAATCATGAAGGCTGTGGTAAAGTGCTCATCATGCCCAAGGTTCTCTAATACCTCAATGTTGTAACTCAAAGTTACATGCCAAGACAAAGTGTTTCATCACAGAATAAATCCAAACAGCTTCAGGCACTACATAATGATTTATTTTGTGATAAACACGAGGTCAAAGCTGACATCTATGTGCAAGTGATGCATAATCCAAAGTTCCCACAATGAGTGAAAAAGTTTGTTCTTCACAAGGATAATCAAGGTTTGTGAAGGTGTCCTGGATGTCTAAGGAAGGTAGAATTGACACCAGATCAGCGACACTCTCTCATATTGGGGTCAAAACATGGGGCGACAGAGTTTATTGTGCACCATTGCCTTCACAACGGTGCCAGGGAGACTTTGATTAAGCTTCAGAGTAGGTTTTGGACAGTATAGGGTCATCAGTACATTTGCAGGATCCTTCGTTCATATTGTGTTTGTTGACATCACTGAGCAAAACCATACTCTTTACCTCAACTGCATATCCGCCAGAAATTTGACTGAAGATGGAGCATCTGTTTACATTCACTGTGGTTGATTTAGTGGGTCTATTGTTCATTTATGGAGTTCTTTCTGCACCTGAGAAACCTTACACTGCCTGATACACATGCGCAGTTACTCAAAGAGTGCACCTTGATTTCATATGCTGAACTTGTCAAATGAAGCATTTTGAGATGTTTCAGACTGTTGCTTGACAGAGGCTACCAGCTGAAATGACATCTGATAATGGCAAGAATTTCAAGTCTGCAGCCAAGGAACCACTGCACTATTTGACTTGGCAGAAGTACAAAGAGATCCACGAAACTGTCAGATTAATTGGAGAGTTAATCTTGAGAAGGCACCATGGCGTGGCAGATTTATTGAACAAATGATTCAGAGCGTGAAGTGATGCTTGTGGTTGGTTCATGGCAAGACATTTCTTTCATATGAAGAGCAAATAATTGCTGACTATCCTTGCTGATGCGGGTCACCAATTCTAAACTGATTTCTTACACCTCAACTGAAGACTTAGGGGAGCCATTGACACTGGCACATCCATTGTACAGACACCGTTTGGTAATGCTACTAGAAGTTGATGTTGACTGTATGGAAGTGGCTTTAAATCCACCACTCACTGTATTTTCTCCATTATAAGCTCCGTATTTCTATTTTTTTTTCAGTCAGTGTTTATGCCATATTCCTATTGGAGACCTCACTTCAAATGGTGCTTTTCTTTTTTCAACCCTATTGGACATTGCGCTTTAATAATTTTTCAACATTATCATAAGGCATCTTGTGAGCTTTTTTTTTATTTTTGTTACTCATTAAAGATAGAGAGTTCACTTACCAGTGTATCCTTTAATAAAAGAATGCAAATCATTGTTGACGAAAAAACACCTAAAAAATTGGTGAAAAGATTGAGAAGATGTAGAAGAAATAGAGGAACATGATGTAAAGAGCTCATGTACAATCTTCATAGCCATTCAAGTGTGTTCTTATTAGAGGTTGTGCTAGAATGGACACTGAGCTAATCATAGAGAAAATATGGTAGTTGTCATCTCAGTGACACGGACATGCTATTGGAACATTTGTCAATAGAATTGTCACTGCTGCAGAGTTGGCTATGACGAGCCAAGGGAACTTGTGATTGGCAATGCCGTTACTATTAGGGAAGATGGAGCATGAAGAGGCAATCAGTATTAGTCGAGGAGCTGATTATTGGTGCAGATGGAACAATGTGTAGTACTTCTACGGGCAAAGGATTCTACAGTACAAAGACCTCTGCAAAGGCTTTACACCCTGGAGTACAGATGTTAGATCCAAAAGCAGGAAAGAAGTAGTGATGAGCCATCTTTGAAACAGGTCACTGAGCAATTTGATTGCCCTTGGCATGACACAGCTGAGATAGCTATCAGAATGAATGTATGGAGAAGAGAACTGTTGCCACTTCTAAAATAATTGAAATTTTAAGTTCATTGTCATTGCTTTTCTTCTCATTTCTTTGTTCACTGATTGCAGCATATGACCCGATTGAACAGTGACTTGGGATTTACATAATTACAGTAAGCTCGTATGCCGAAGAACGTGGTATTCCTTTGCTCAGGCTGAAAATGTTCTTAAATTAGCAAAAGTCAAGCTGTGTTCTTAAGTTCACAACTGTCATGTTCCAAATTTAGTAGGGCCAACCTACTGGGACTGAAAATTTTTCTAGTGTCCTGTGCGGTAGTGTACCTGATGTGCAGTAGTGGTAACTATTCCGCTCAAATTTCATGCTCTAACTTCAGCATGTTAAGTGAGCCAACAGGAAGTGTCAAAATTGAGGGTGTTGCTTTAAATACTGCTAATTCCCCCTGTCGCGACTATCCAAGGGCAGCCGAGGGCAACGCTTGTTTGAAGAAATACAGGATGTTTGCAGCACTTTGCATTGAATGATAATTCACTTTCCTAAGTGAGCAAAACACAACCTGAAATGTTCTTAAAATCTTGAAAAACCCAAGCTGGACATCCCTGCAAGTATGAGCTTACTGTATCCAACAACAGATAGGTTGTAATATATTCCTGTACTAGAACTACCAGAGGTGTACATTTACACCAAGGTGATACTTTTTTTCTAATTTTACTTGGTGTTATGGGAAACTTAGAATCTCAATTGTTCTTGACTTTTTCTAAATATTGCTGATGTTTCAGATAGTAGCGGTATATCTTAAGAGTTGCTTATGTTGTCAACATGGTGGACCATTACCCCTAGTACTACCAGCGATGTAAATTTACACCATGTTAAGGAACTGATCTGTCTGCTGGAAGTAAGAGTGTGGAGTTGCATACCAAGGGGATCAACCTGAAACATCAACCATTCCCTTTTCCATGGCAACCTACAGGACTAAAGTAAGTGTGTACAGACCCACTGAAAGGAGGATAATCATCTCTAAAGAACAGCTTATGGTGTCACTATGTGGCAAAAGAACAGTAGGAAATGTTTGGGAATGGAAAGAAGAGGAACGGTGCCTTTGTTCATGCAAGCCAGTAGTGGAGCCTTTTTCAGCCCATAAGCATCATGCCTGCAGGTACCCTATTTGCATAGTTGCAGGAGCCCAAGGGTAAGTACCCCAGTCATAAATCTCATGCATGACTGTTTCCTTGTCAGTCCGGACTACAAACCAAGCCTAGCATGTCTTACCACTGCTATACTGCTCAAGAGGCCTTGCAACTGTTGAAAGCTTCAGATTCGGATTGCAGTGACACTTGAAGTAATGACAGTGAGGACATTTCATTTGAGTTGAGCAGTGGTGATGAAGATTCTGGGTCCTCTGCTGAAACAGACCAATTGTCAAGTTGCTTGTTCTATGAAATCAACAGCAGCAGCAATAACAACCACCACTTGGATGCTCAAGGAACTGAGCCACCACGAAAACGAGTTAGAGACAATCATTCAGATTACACTGGGAAAGATGGATCACTTTGGAGGAAGAACAGCACTAATAGTGGCCACACCCGCAGTGCTAATGTCATGTGACAGCCTAAAGGAGTTTCTCGATGTGCTCGCAATTTTGATTCAGAGCTCAATGTATTCCTCTTAATTGTGGACCCAACAATGATCCGGAACATCTTGGTGTTCCCCAATGAAGAGGCAAAACGTCAAAGTGGTGACTCTTTCAACTTTGACCTGGATAAAGCTGGCCTACTAGCTTTTATTGGCCTTTTGAGAGTGCAAGGTGTACTCAGCGGCAGGAATGAACCTGTGTCTGGACTGTGGTTGGACAATTATGGCCAGGCAATCTTCACGAAAACGACACCCACAACATGATTCCAAGAAATCCTGCGTTACCTCTGGTTTGACAGCAAGGAGACGAGGACTAGAAGAAAGCAGCAAGATAAGTTCTGTCATGTTTGGGAACTCTGGAAGAAATTTGTGCAGAATTGCCAAAGTACGTACAACCCATCCTTGTACTTGATTGTCGATGAGCAACTTTTCCCAACGAAGTCAAGGTGTGTTTTACACAATACATGCCAAACAAACCTGGGAAATTTTGTATCAAGTTTTGGGTTCTTGATGATGCTTCAACCCCGTACGTTCTGAACATGAAGCCTTATCTGGGCAAGCATTTTGATCGACTGGCAATGAATGCAGCTGGGTGAATCAGTGGTGAGCTTGAGAGAGCCATTTCTTGACCAGGGTTTCAATGTTACGACAGACAACTTTTTCACCAGCCGGAGACTTGCATTGAAGCTTCATCACAGGAAGACTACTCTTGTTGGCACTATGAGAGGAAATCACCATGAACTGCCTCAACAGTTCACTGACAAGAAGAGAAGGATGAGCAGTGTTCTGCAAGGGTACAATGCAGAGGAAAACACTTTCTCTGTCATCTCATTCTAAGAAGGGGAAGTTGGTGAACATCCTATCTATGATGCATACCATTCAACAGAATGTTTGCCAAGATGGGTCAGCGAAGCCAGAAGTTGTGGCCTTCTACAACTCCACAAAGGGAGGCATTGATACACTGAGCACAATCCATTAAAACTAAATTGCATGATTTATTCAAATTAAACGAATATGATGCAATCCAAAAACATTGAATTACACCTGAATTTCAAATTCATTCAATTCAATTAATTCATCAGCTGGGCTGGAGTTAGGTAAATTCTCTGGAGAGGAAAGGCACACAAAGTGCATGTAGTTTACGCTTCAGCAAACCTTGTCGCCAAGTCCATCTCTAGCTTATGCAGTTTGTTCTTTCTGTTGCTTGGCTTTTGGAAAGCCATGTTGTCCCCCTTGTGGATTTCAGGTCTACGGGTCACAGCATTCTTGCTGTTCTCGGGAAACCTTATTGTTGTCATCGTGATTTCAGTTGCAAGTCTCTCCAGCTTGTTGTTCAGCTTTCGTTTCAGCCTCCTCATTCGAATAAAATTAACATGAACACACTCAACAGGGCAAGCACAATTATCTCCTCTTCCTCTGGTTCCTCTTCTGAGTGTGGGCCATTCCCCCATGCTGTGTCAGAGAAAACGCCATTGTAGAGAAAGACTCTGAAGCAACACGTATGGACCAAGGAGGAGACAGCATGCTTCCTTGATCTGATGGTGGGATTGGAGGGAAACCTTGGGTATTTTGACATGATCAAGGCCAAGAAATGTGAATGTTTGGTTGCAATGAAAGAGATAGCGGAAAAGCTTTGGACAAAAGGTTTTGACGTAGCATACGTCAATGTTGATTACAAATAGAAAAGCCTTCTCTCCCGCTTTAGGCAAGTGGAGGACCACAACAACCAGAGTGGGAACAATACAATGGCAGAGGGCAATGGCACCAGCAAATGTCATTCATCATGGGTCACCAAGCATTCACTCGGCCTTTGTCTGTGACTGGCTGTGGTTTGCCGTGCCCAACATCAGAAGATGCATGAAAGACATCGCTAATGAGCTCCTCTTGTTCGGCTTTGTCATCTCCTACACCTGGCAGCAAACAGCGGCTGACGTTGGTTGATGCCTCAAAAGGCCAATACTGGAGAAGGATGACGAGGATGATGACATGGAGGGTGAGTTGCTCAACCAGGACAACAATGGTACATCACCACGGGCTCAGGTTGGGCCGTCTTCCCGCACTCCAAATGCAGTGATGAAGAGATGCACCTCATCCACTCATTTGTGAATAAGTGAAATTTTGAATTGCACCCATTCCTACCCAGAGAGCCAGGAAAAAATTGAAAAACATGTTGGAGGTAAGTCACCAGCAACATGTTGAAAAGATGGACTTGTTTAGAAAGCTCATTGAAGCCTTATGACCTAGAAAATCTGAGTAAGTCAATGACATCAGTCAGTATCAGCATTTCTTACACTCAGGTGCTCTTTGTTTTCATCACTGTTTTCTTTTCTCAGTCAAGTGTTCTTTTTTTTGTTATATGTACTTCCTGCTTCTTCTCCATTTTCTGTTAAGTTTTTTTCATTATTGTGTGTTTCCTTGCCTGAATTACTCTTTATCTTCCAGCTGCTTCACAGTGAACATCCCAATATACTGTTGTACATAATGGCCAAGTGATGTAAGTGACACTTCGGAACTTACGTGTATCTGTGTCATGTCTCTTTGGTCCAGCATGCATGGACACCTCTGGGCAACTCTATAATGTCCTGCAACTGTTTTCTTCCTCAAAATCAACTCTTGGAGTTGCAACCGGGGTTGTTGATGAAATCATTGGCTTGGTACATAAATAGTTCTGGTGTGTGCATATCTATTTCATCATTCCAGCTTGAGAAAGGCTGTCATCCAGAACATTTATTTTGTCTCTAAAAGCTAGAGAACAAACTAGGAGAAAAGAATATCTGCTATATCAGAAACAGCTGAAAGAATTAGTATGACTATAAAACTGCAGCAATGCAGGCTGTCAAAGTTTACCAGGTCAGTTCCACCTGCCTGTAGTGGTTGCAAATACTATGGAAGAACAGCAATGAGGGCTGTCAAATAGTTCACCAGCTCAGCTCCACCTGCCTGTGGTGGTTGGAAGGGCTATACATTATCGTTCCCAGATGGGTCCCACTCAAGGTAGTCCTCAAGGGTTTCCTCTTGCATGATACAAATGTTGTGAATGACACACGCAGCAATAATCAGAACAGGAATCCAGTCGATGTCTGCATCCACAAACCTCAGGCGCCGCCACCTTCCTTTAAGCAAACCAAAAGCAATTTCAGTAACGGCACGCACTTTGGCTATGGTAGTGCTGTAACATCGTTGTTGCTGGGTGAGAGGCCCTGCATTTCTCTTCAGGGTAGGGGTCATCCAGGCCCTTGCAGCATACTCAGGATCTGCAATGACGAAACTGTTTCCAGGAAATGTGCCCTGTAGGTCTGCAGATGCTCTTGCAAACAGTGGTGAGTCCCTTAAAACATGAGCGGTGTGAGTGAAACCTGACCACCCAGCGTGCATATCAGAAAATAGTTTCTTGCTGTCACACACGGCTTGGAGTATAACACTGTGCTGTTTCTTTCTATTATAACAAGATTGCTCATCCTCCTGTGGTGGTTCAATCATGCCATTATAGCCCCTAGCATACCAGGAACACCACATTTTGCCTGGAAACCTGCTCCAATGTTCCACACATCTTCCACTGATTTCAATCAAACAATAAGTTGTGCTTACACCTCGTACAGTTTGTTGTTACACACCTAACGTTGTTACGCCCATAATGATTCTGAACAGACGAGCAGCTGACATCAAATTGGTCTGATATGCTCTGCTGCATCTCCTGTATCCCCATATACCAAAGCATCAATAGTAACTGCTTCAGGCTCACAGGTGGACGACCTCTTCCGCCACCTAGCTGAAGGTGGGCAGCCCACTCAAATATCCTTCAAGTATATCAAAAGTTCTTGGAGTAATTCAAAAATGTTGTTGGAAATCTTCTGCAATGTAACTGTCGACAACATTCATAAACATGTAGACATGCAGCAAGCAGTGCTGCCGGTACAAAGCAAATGGCAACACATACAGACAGAAGTCTTCTTGACAAAGCTGAACAATTCCAAATTGTCGTCCCACAAAAGATCCAGACCAAAAAGAAGCGCAGGCAACTCTGTTGTGTCCATTTTCGATGAACTTCACCGCAAATCTCAACGCCATTTTTCACCATGGTTACATCAAGCCTGCCCGTGATGCAACCCATTATTCATTCAAAATTCATGCAATTCATTCTGAAGGAATTTCAATCATTCATGCAATTCATTTTTTAATGAATTACGCTCAGTAGATCAGATGTGCCAGGCTTATTCCACCAAAGCAGCTTGCCGCAGATGGTCAGTGCATGTGTTCTATAACATGTTGGATATCTCAGGTGTCAATTCCTATGCCGTCCTCTGGTCATCCCCTGCAAAGAGCGTGAGCATGTCCTATTGAGACTACCTCCTGCGCATTGCAGAGCAGCTCACAGCGGTAACAAGAAACAACCGTGTCCCTCTTCCTGCTTTGGGTGCTGGAGCAGAGCACGTTGACATTGAGCTCCCTGGCAGAGTGAAGTGTTGCAGGTGTAAGAAGAACACGACCAAGAAGAGATGCTGCCAGTGCGCTATGCCAGTGTGTGGACAATGTGTGTCATACCGGTGCCTCACTTACTAAATTTACATATTTGTCTTCCTAACTATCACTTTTTACACATCTGTTTAGCTTTACAGACTTCTCCAATTACCATTTGGATAGATAGAAAGAGAAAAATCACTGAACACTGGTGAGGCTGGTGAGAAAGAACAAAGAAAAAATCAATGGGCTCAGGTGGAACTCCAACCCACGGCCTTGGATTTGCGCTCCAATGCTCTAACCACTGAGCTCAGCAGTTAGAGCATTGGAGCGCAAATCTTCTTTCTGGCATTATCTCCTTCTAATTTGAATAGTTCTTCTCCTCTATGACCAATTTCTTTATTGTATTTACTTTGGAAAGTGAAAAAAATGTCATAGGTGTAAATTTACACCTCTGGTAGTTCTAGGAGCATGAATTTTCTGGTAGTTCTAGGGTTAATCATATGACGTTATGATTATATCTATAATCTTTGTACTGTGTACTTCGTACCCGCTGGTAACAATTGAGCGCTTGATGGGTGTCACCTACTGTCTATTACGCTTGGAGAAGACTTGGAAGAGTTCTTCAGTTGAGTCAATCTCTCCTGGAGCCTCTCTCTGTCTTTCTCGACGGGCAGAATCGTAAAATCCACATATTGAATGCACTCTCCCTTCAGCTAAGCAGCTAATCTTCTTCTGCTACTGCCTGCCCAACCAATCCCCTGACACCATTAGATAGGAACAATATAATTGAACCTGTAAGACTTGGTCCTGCAGTGTCTCGTGCTGACAAAACAGCAAACAAGAGCAACCCACCGGAAGTACACCCCAGACCCATCTTAGTCAAGATGAGGAGTAAGCACACAAAGGCTAGGTTGAAAGCAGTCTGTAAAACTGTAACACTTCAGGGTACAGGGATTTATCTCAATGATGACATCAGTTGTCCAGAGCAGAAAAATCATCGCAAATGGCACCGATTCACACAGATCTTCAAGCAATGAACACCCACTGCCACCTTGATCGACCGTGCCTTGTGGTTGGTGACAAGTGACTTTCAACCCCTACAAAGCTCAGAAATACCTGGAAGGCTAATCCCCTGATCAGCACTTCTCCAGAGACACCCAAACCCATCCCTCCTCAC